>JAVTVY010046962.1:0-22919 GCA_036873755.1 Hanleya hanleyi
ACAGCTTCGACTGACGTTTGAAATTCGACATCTTCACTTTTCAAGTTAAATGCTACACTAATGTTCCGTTATTTACCTTGACCTAATGAATCGAGTAAATTGTTCAAACCGGGAAACGCACGTGATGTCATATAGCCAATCAAGATAGGAGCTTGCCAACACCGTGCAGCGAAGATTTTCTTTGATGTCTGCCGGTGTGATTTCCAAATATGGCAAGTGGTGGTTGTATTGATGTTAATTTCTTTCTAATAGCCAATCAAATTTGAATTTTAAAGAGGTCATACATTGCACTCCTTCTAATATGGACCACGGAATAATTATAGAGCTATGACATCACCAAACCCGTATTCTGGTCTGATAATGTGTTATGTTCAGCCAAGGCAACACGTGTAGTGTTCGACTTGGATATGCGAAGATGGAAATTCGACTGTTTTTGGCTTTTTCGTGTATACATATTAGCATGGATTTTTTACATAATAAAATATGACATCTTGAACCAAAACGAATCCCCGTGATTTTAAATGCACCCTATCTATCGTGATATTACATCGAAATGTTACTTGGTTCAAGGTGTGTGTCTGTACGAAACACAATTTTTGTTTGTGTAGATCTAAACAACATAAATTTGTGACTTTACAAACGTAACACTTTAGGATGTCCTTGATTTGGGGCTTTGGCGACCATTTTGCCGGTTTTTCCTATTAGGTTATCTCCCTTTCCTGGGTTAAGATATAGGGATTTTCTTTAAAAGCCTTCTAGCTGAGAATTTTGCGCAGCAACATCCAGTCAATTTGATAAATTTTGATTATCTGCAAACAGATAGAATATAAGACATTGTGATTATCTGCAAACAGATAGAAAATAAGAAAAAGTTAAATACTATTTATATGAATTTTTCAAAAATATGCTTCAAAAGCAGGGCTATTTCCTATTTTTTCTGGGTTATCAAATGGAACATGGGTCAGACCACTTCACATTGTCTACAGCTAAAAAATGCACACGCACCTATATTTTTTCCTCATATTACACTATTATGAATGCAACAACAACACACATTATTCAAAAAGTTAATTACTTGGATTTGCCACCAGCGGACATCCTTAAGAGAGTTTTTTGTTTCTTAACATAACTATTTCTTAGAGGCAATAAGACAGCAAAGAAGAAACACTGGCAAGCTGACTTTGTAAAAGCAGGGTAATTTTGCTTCATGACCGTGAATGACTATGTTACCATCCTGCTGTCTTGAAAAATAAAAAATAAAAATAGATGACCCCTATTTATGTTAGATTTTCCCATTCAGTATTGTCCCATAAACTGTTCTGGCTTATTGGAGGAACTGATATTTTAACTTCTTATATTTGAATTCTTGCTGTGAATATACGGGAACTTTTCAATTCCTATCGAATCCCATGAAGTAGGGCTAAATCCTTATAGCAGGCCACATAAAATCCCCCTAAAGATTTTAACATTTTTATTGAATGCTGAAGTCTATGCTAACTACATGTGCCATATAGGAAAAATTATATTTTATTTTCTGGACTCCCTGGAACCTCCCTAATGTGCGTGCACTTTTGACGACCGTGAAATTGCATGCTTAAATATGTTCATATTTGACACACATGTATTCTGTAAGTTTATATATCGGCGTCAGTAGCGGACAATATTCAGAAGTTCACTCAACCTTTTGTAACTGGAGCCAGTTAAGGTTCTTAAGTTTCATTGTTGTGTCTGGCTTTGACGCCCTCGAAGTAGTTGGAGGGCAACCGTATCTGAAGGTCAAATGTTGAAGTCAGTTAAATCGAATGGCAACATGCCTCATATTTCGATCATGTTTTTATGAGAGCAAACTGTTTCAGTACGAGCTCAAACTAGCTATCATTCGCAACTTCACGGGGATCTCCGGTGGAAGATTCGTCCCTCAAATGCCATGAACGCCATATAGGAATTTATCCAGGTCATGTGATTGCTGAATAGATCATGTGACTACCTTCTGTCGCAACAGATATATGCCAGATGGTTTGTCTGATTTATCCCAAAATAATAAAATAAACTCTGAAGTCTGAAACTTGTCAATTCATGTCAAACCAGCATGCGTACTCCGATATAATTTGAACAGCAATCTGATTAAAACTCAGACAAAATAACCGCTGCTCTGTCGGACCTGTCGCTAATTAAGCGACATGTCCTATAGAGGAGCGGTTATTAAATCTGAGTTTTAATCAGATTGTTTGAACAGTCAAATCGGCCCTTACCAAAAAATCTTGTAAGATCTTGTAGGATTTGAAATTTTCTTACAAGATCTTGTAAGATCTTACAAGACAGTTTTTTTGTCCTACACGATCTTACAAGATCCTGAAGGACAAAGCTGGCTGTCCTACAAGATTTTGTAAGATCCTGCAGGACAGCTGTCCTACATGATCTTGTAAGAATAAGTTTGCCTGTAGGACAAAAAATCAGTTTGCTTTTGGAAAGTATTTTTACAAGACAGTTTTACAGAATATCCACAACATTGGATCTCCAGTTGAAGATATGGTTAGCACTTTCTCTTTCAAAAATGGCAGGCATATTATCATGATATATACCAAAATTGTACTTCTCTCTACTGAATCAATCAGAACCTCATCTGTTTCACTCAAGTAAGAAAATTGTTCTTGAAAATAAAAAAAAAATCTATTTGATAATAGTTTACCTTCAAACCTGATTGGGAAATTCTGTCAAAGTACTACATTTGTTTTTCAATATGTTATCTAAACGGTGATACAAGTTATCAATATACATATTTTGGTGTTTGGATACAGCGACAAAATGCGATGAATTCTTCAATGAATACCAACAACAACAACAGCTTGAATTAAAAAATACACAAACTTTACGTAAGACTTCAGAGATCATATTAGTGACATATGGGTTTTCATTCGAATAAAATAAAGATATCAATAATATCAATCTCTACATAGTGTTATCAAAATAGTATCATATTTGTGTAAGAAATCTTGTTGAATTTAGATTTTATAACAAAATTAATAAGTTTAATAAATAATTAATTAATAATCAGTCCAATCCAAAGATTTTATAATAAAATTGGACATAATGAAGAAAATAATTTTAGAAGAATACACCAGTTCTAACATGATTTTCAAGAAAAACATGTCCATGAATGAATACTCTACCCTCTTCATTATCACCAATATTATTTTATTTTCCTGGTAGTCTATTACATTAGCAATTGACTTGCTGGTATTTAATTCAACAATTTGAGGAGAGTTATCTCCCCTGTACCGGTATATTTTAATTGGCCACTGGTGGCGCCACATGCTGTCATATGAGAACAACTACAGCAGAAAAACATGCAGGACAGAGTGCAAAAAGAAAGTTGATTTGTTCATGTTAAGCTGGAATTATTGAGGTTTAAAGAACTGAATGGAAGATGGTGATGAGTGAAGCTACATGTAGTGATGGTAAGTAAGTTATAAATATAATTATAATGTTATAACTTAATTGGCAAAACAATTCTAATTTCTAGTTAAACTCAGAATGTTGTAATGTGGACCCTCTATGAGCTTTAACTACACTTGGCATATTAAACAATTGATACTCTTCTCAGTAACTACTGCAGCACTTCACCTTATATTTGCAGTCAAAATTAATGACTCATTTAGCCTGGAATTCACAAAGAAATATCCATAACTCGATCTGTCTCAAAATTCCTTTCAGATCTACCCAGGTTCATCAAGGCAGTGTGACTTGCGATTGTTGCATTAATGTCAGCTGGAAAAGCCCAGGGGACCTCATGTGAAGATTGGCCATGCACTGCTGGAGGAAATACCCCGGAGGGTGAGATATATAGGTTATATCACACCACTGCTTGTGTATTTCCTGTTCATGTCAAACAGTAGGATTTAACTTGCTAGGAAGTTTGGGGGGGGGATGTTAGCTCTCAATAAATCAGTTGACATCCTCACTTGTTGTTTTGAAATGTTTATCGTTTCCTGCTTATATTTCCAGAAGATTTGAGAATATTTCCATACCAAAGTTCTGATGAAATCGCAAAGGAATATTTATTAAAATAAATTGATAACAAATACACTGTTGGCATAACCGATATTTGCTATGATCAAAATGTGACCAGGAAAAGCAGGATAAATTATGATTAGATTTCCTATCACCATAACCATGATAACAGGCTATATTTTAATTGTCTATTTATTGCACTATTCTTGACCAAGGCTAAGGATTGCTGCATAATTCAATTGTACATCTGTACCCACATCTTGAAAATGAGAACATTTCATTCATTCATTTCATTTAAAACGTTTTAAACAATTTTTCTCTCCTCAGATGCAACCAATCGGGCATGTTCGAGGCGCACATTTCATCGACTCGGAGCAGACATGTGATCATGGAAATCATGCAGCGTCTATTGTTGAATTACTTCTTCGCCAAAGAGGAAATAGCATCAGGCAATATTACATGACCAATACAACTGGATGATGAACATTGTTAAAATCATATTAGTGTACATTCTCAATATTTTTTCCAATTGTGATTGCGTTTTCATTTAGTGTTGATCCATAATTCTGGATTCCACTTCAAAATATTTTGCTTCAAATCCATGAATACTGCTTAAGTATCATAATTTATATTGCTTTATAATACTCATAACATGCATTCAAGAATGTGTATTTTACATTAATAACAAATGACTTGAATGACTTTGGTGCTACTGGACCCAAATAATCTTTGTTCAGTGAGCGGCACATGTTTGGTTTTTGCAGAGGGCACACCAATAACAATAACATCACATTTCTATGATATTTCAATGCTGGTTATCGTCACATTCACTAATATCAGCATTACGCCAGTTGAATGTAGTGTAATATTTTTAAGATTTCTCTAATCATACTTTTTCGCTAATGTCACAACAATTTTATACCATTCTACCCATTTAAATTATGAGGATAACCTCTGAATAGTTTCAGGATAACTTGACACATTGATAACTTGATAACAATTTCTTTGCTAATTTGATGACTTTTCATTTTTTATAGATTACTGCCAGAAGAAGTTTCCCTGTACCAGCAAGGTGATTTTGGACGCGATGAAATCAAAATTGAATGGGGAGCTAAAAAGTTATAAAAGACACTTGATCTGTTGAGAAAAACATGGATGCCTTGGACTTTGGATGCTACGTGCATGTGCTGGTTGCTATTCCCTATAAATGTTTCTATTTTATATAATAAAATGTATGACATGAGAACATAATAATCCCTTGTGTGTATAGCTGTATATACGTTTCTGTTTTATGTGTATAGCTGTCTATACGTTTCTGTTTTATACAATAAAATGTATGAAATGAATGCATAGAATTTGTTATGTTGACTGTCTCATTCGACACGAAACGTTTCATCGTAAACCTGCAGTATATTGGACAACCCTGCACAACCATCCAGCATTATTCTATCTGCGTTAATTGACACAAATGACAGCCCTGTAGGACAACCCTGTAGGATCCTGAAGGACGGTCTTGTAAGATCCTGTAGGACAGTCTTGTAGGATCTTGTAAGATCCTGCAGGACAGTCTTGTAAGATCCTGTATGACAGTCTTGTAAGATCTTGTAGGATCCTGAAGGACGATCTTGTAAGATCCTGTAGGACAGTCTTGTAGGATCTTGTAAGATCCTGAAGGACGATCTTGTAAGATCCTGTAGGACAGTCTTGTAGGATCTTGTAAGATCCTATAGGACAGTCTTGTAGGATCTTGTAAGATCCTGTAGGACAGTCTTACAAGAAAAGTGCCAAAATCTTACAAGACTGTCCTACAAGATCTTACAGGACACTTGTAAGATCTTACAAGAATTTTTGGTAAGGGGGATTACCTCCACTCGACCACTTTCAAATGCATGGGTTTTTTCCAATGAAACCAGAGGGTGCAACAGTATTACCACCCCTGTCGACACTTCCATCTGCAGTGGACCGACCCACATACACCGTTGGGTTTCAACTGGCAGATTCGAAAACAAACTATGACATCACTGGGACTATACAACTCTAACATGCAACATGTTTAATGTTAAAGGTAATACTTTGTGATATTATATTTGCATGGGTCATAACAGATATGATTATTAGTATTTTCGACATAAACTTGGGATCCATGGTGTATAATTTGCCGATTGACGGTTCATGCATCCGCGTTAGTGGTTTGGTTTTGAGTCATGCGTGGTAGGCGATCCCGACGCGTCACATCAGGTGATTCACAGGGAATTCATGTTGTAGGCTTCCGATCGTAGATTCGGTCCCCTTCGTAGATTTTCGCTCGGCGGTCCCGTATGACCAGCTATAAGCGACAAGCGAGGACGCATGAACCGTCGATCGGCAAATTATACACTATACGGATACCAAATTTATGTCAAATGTACTGATAATCATATTTGTTATGACCCATGGAAATATAAGATCACACAGTTTTAGCTTTAACATTAAACGTGTAGAGTGTTATAAAGTCCCAATGATATCCTAGTTTGTTTTCGAATCTGTCGGTTTAAAATCAACGCTGTTGTGGGTCGGTCAACTGCAGATGGAACTGTCGAAGGGAGTGCCCAGTACTGTTGCACCCTCTAGTGTCAGTGGAAAGTCCCATGCAATCGAATGAGGTAATACGATTCGAAAGTTCAATTTATCTCACTTGGTTAAGAACTCAATCCTTGAGATTAAATTTTTGCAACGTCAACCCGAACAATATGACGAACGACGGTATATGGGTTAAACTCGAAATTCTCCACCTCGAAAAGATCTTTCTTATGACGAGTTCTATTTGATCTTTGTGCAACCATCTCTGGCAGGAAAATTGTCTGATGCAAGTTTAACATGATATGCAAGTTTCACAGTAAAACCATCTTTATTTTGTTATAAATCCGACAAGTCCTTTGAGATATATTTTCTGGGACAGTGTGTAGTCATATGACTGTTCAGCAGCCACATCTGCCACCAGAGATCCGAGAGAAGTTGCGACTGACATTGCACCAGATCGCTCAACCACCTTGCTGGGGGTCTAATAATACCCCAGCCACCAGTCAGATTTTTGGACAGGATTCCCGGCCGCGCGCACATCACCGGAAGTGACATCATATATAGTAAAATAGATGTTTATCGAACATTTCGATTACTTTTTAAGTCTGCACAATACCTCTGTTGACCTAGCGTTAAAAAAAGTAGTTCGCTCATGTGCAAAACTAAAAGGAGTTGTTCGGCCGGATTCAAACTGAACCGTGCGTACGTGGGTTTTCCCGTATAGCAACGTAGTAAAGGTCAACTTCCGCTATTGGAGGCAGGGATAATATATGAGCCTGTGAAATGGAGCATGCGCTGTGGGGAGGATGCAGATCGCTTCCTGCGATCGATACTGAAGAGCGGAAAAGAGGGAGATAAGCCCTGAGGAATACGTGCAAGCCCCAACTGTACATCACAAGCCATTCACCGATACACGCATAGTTCATCTAGGGCCTCTGGAATTATGTCGACGTCAGTTATCATTCTACTCTCCGCACTGTCCCATACAAACAAGGGTAACGTAATTCACTGAACCGATACCGGGTCATTAACTTCTCCGAAAAGAGTCTTGATCTCACTATCACGAAGACATGATTCTCTGTTGAGATTGGATACCTGATATGACTATACCTTTCGAATAAATAATCTGGTGTTCGGACATTCCACTCGCTGACAACAGAAGAACGCGTCGTTCTTTTAGAGAAATGAGATAAAAGCCGCCGTAAAAGGTGAAGGATGAAACGGATCCGGCCAGTCTTCGGCATATACAGGAGGTGTAGAACGGTCGAATGGTTAAAAAAAGATACCGGTGTATCCCAGCGTTCTATTCTTAATCAGCGGGGAAATACATCTGTAACCCCATGCAGCCACAACAATCTGTCTTAAATTAACTGTTGGTGTGGCCGAATGGGAAGTTTGGACTAAAAGGATGCACGCAATTCAGTAATTCACCATAAAATTTGCGGAGAGCGAATGCGCAACGGTTACTGTCCACGCCAATTTGAACCAATGGCAGGGTCGATATATCACAGCCAATCGGATTCAAGTTCATTTCAATATGTGTCTGGAATACAGCGAAGCGTCGTCCTCACAATTCCAGTGTTGTGGTAGGGCCCATTCAGAAACAAGACGACTCCACTAGTTCAAATAATTGTGCGCCGAGTGTACATTCAAATCTCGGGCGTCTTGTAGATATATTTTTTTTCGAGCGAGAGAGTGAAAGTCCCTTATTCCTTCACTACTATAATAGGGTGTATACTGCATAGTGTTTTTTATTTTATTTTATTTTCTTTTACTAAAATATGTAATCGAGAAATCATTAGTCTGCGAGGGCATTAGGTTTGAACACGCTGAGTAAAGCAAATGATCAAACGGCCCCTATCTAATGGAAATGTAGAACCAGAGTCTTTCATTTGACAAAATTTCAACACTTTTATTTTTTATTTTTTTTATTTCAGGATTTTCCAGGGTCAACGATGGGGAGAATAACTGATGGGATGAACTTAAGGCGTGTGAATTTCTTCGCTGGATCTGGATCATATCTGAACAAATGATGACGCCAAGCTCCGAAAATGGTGACGTAGGAGACCAAGATGTTGCTCATTGTGTTGCGGTGATTGCAGACATCCCAGTAGAGCACACATGCGGGCATGGAGATCGTCTTTTAGTGAACAGTTTCCTCTCGGAATCACTCTTATCAATCGGTAACGATCGAGAGGAGAATGGATGAGCGACATTATCGTGACAAGCCAATTAATATGTGATCATTATACTCTGTATTCGGACTAGAGTGAATGTAGCCTTATAGGAATGTGGTAGGATGATGACATGATCTGGATGCCTCCCGAATGTTAAGACGATGACGTGGTGGAGAAATTGTGTTGGAGCAGGGGGGCCTCACGGCCCCGAATTTCCAAAATGGAGTCGGAGACATTCCCAGAATGCAGCGGGGCCCCAATGGCCTTGTTCAGCATTCTGGAATCACTTGGAATCAAAACAGAAACTACCCCTTATATACCACTGGAAGAAAGACAAAAGGATGACTTCACGATGGCATTGAAAGGAGTATTTTGCAAGAACTTGTTCTTGAAGGACAGGAAGGGACAATATTTTCTGGTTGTTTGTCACGAGAACTCTATCGTCAACTTAAAATGTCTCAAAGTACAACTTCAAGCGCATAGGAATTTTTCGTTTGCGTCATCCGACGATGTGCTCTCAATTTTGCAGGTAGTGCCCGGATGTGTGACCCCGTTTGCGTTGATGCACGAGACAGCACGCGACGTTGTTCTAGCACTTGAAGTTGGACTTTGTACCGAAAACATTCTTCTTCAATTCCATCCTTTACAGGCAAACAAAACTACTTTAATTTCTTTTCCTGACCTCCGAAGATTTGTAGAACATTTTGGCGGAATTTTCGAAACATTTTCCACAGAAAATCAATAATGTAATACAATATTATTTTCAAATATTTTTAAGTTCAGGGTAATAAATCTGTGGCTGCAACCGTGTAGATGTTTCTGTTATTTTTCATAACCCCTTCTGCTTTCGCTTATTTAGTTCAGCTTATCATGATGAATCCCGGATAGAGATCACCAATTGTCAGGAATCTGATACCATGCATCTTAGCTTGCTAAGGACATTTCACGTTTCACTTAACACTTCACTTAGCTTATCGCTATGCTTCTGTATGTATTTCACACGGCGCCACCTATCAGCCGAAAAAGACAAATATCTAGAGGGAGATAATCCTTTTCGAAATTGTTCTCCGTGCTGGTCAATGAAATCGTCCGTCTGATATGCTCTTCGGTTGTATCTTCAACATGGGGTCAAGCAACAAGTTTGAGGAAATCGCTGAGAAGTTTCACATTAAAGCGTTGAATGACGTTGAGAAGAGGGCGATTGACTGTTTTAAGAAGAGTAAGGACATCAGTAGTATACAGCCCGCAGATCGGGTCCCATTGACCTCAATAATTTGCACATTGAGGCGGTCACGTGGCGGAGGTCAAAGGTCATTGAGTGCACTTGAGCATGTACTGACCTGTATCCTCTCATCCGTCCATCATCTGACCTTGGATCATGTTTAGACATGTTAGGGGATTCCTCCGCGGTGATGCGGTTTGGCGGTAATGCGGTCTGCCTCCGCGAACAGAAAGTAGTCCCAAATACGTGGGGTTTCGTGAGAATGTTCGGCAATCTTCAGAGGCGGGAGGGGCCCGTAGTGGACTGATTGGATCGAGTGAGGTGTCAAAGTGAAGCGCTCCTCCAGGACCATATGGAATGCATGTACTGACTTGTGTCTGGTTTTTTTCCATCATGCGGCGTTCACGTGATCAGGAATGCATGTACTGACTTGTATGCCGTCCATTCATTTGAGTCGGGGACTTGGGGTCCCTACGGAAGAATTTTGCAAGTCATGGGTGGGTGTATGTAAAATGAGGATTTGTCTCGAAAATATAAAAAGCGGAACACGGAATTTACCCCTACAATAGAGAAAAAGCCCTATCAACCCTATCCCAAATTTAGGTTAAAATGAAGTAAATGACGTCACTTCCGTCAAAGGTGGATGTTCGTGGCAAGCATATCCCGCATTAAATGCTCAGTTGCGTTATTACTGGATAATATCATAACTAACTTTTAATGTGTTTCGCTAACTTAGTAAGTCTCGATTAATGTCTGAAAAAAATTGTGACAGTCGCGAGCCTGTGTTTTGTTCAGGACACAATCAAACGACGATACCCACGTGACCAGCTCAGACGGTTGAAAAGTGCTCGTCTCAGAAGAATGTTTACGTTCTCAAAAATCATTTGGTCATGAGTGTGGTTTGATACATTTCACGTGAAGTGGGAGGAGTGGTAATCAAAAACATCAGAGTGTATTTCCAGGCTAAAGCACAAGAAGGTCATTTTTCAGGGGCGAACTGAACCTGTTTAACCTGGAACGTAATGGGACAAATCTATACTTTATAGACAGACCCGAAATAGGTGTTTTTTATCAAAGTTTGTGTATTCCACCTGAGATATGGTGTTCTAAATCCACGGCGATCGTAATTTTGCAGTTAATTTTTATGTCGTCCCGTTAGAGGATGCTGATGAAGGGAAATGCTAGATATCACAGTGGTATAATTACTAAAAATAACTCGAAAAACACCCCCCCTCCCCTCCACAAGCTCGCAAGTCCGGGCGGGAGGGAGGGTCATTATGTTCCGCAGTTTGCTCTAATTATATGAAACAGATGAATATGGACAAAGATTTCAGTCGGAGACAATTTTACGTTAAATTTGCAACCGATCTCCCGACCAGTCAGCAAATTTACTTAGATTCGCAGGCTAAAATTTCACAAATTCTCTTCTATTTTAGCTCTCAGCGTTCTGCAAATCACTTTAGTCTGACGGAGTTATCTCCCTTGATAATCCTGTTATTAGGTCATTTTCTTCCTTGATTGTCCTACAGGACGTAGTACACATATATGGGGAATTGTGCCCAGGTTACTCCCTAACTTTATCTGAAAGATTTTTTAGCGCATTATGACTTATATAGTGTAGATGTCAAATTTCACTGATTGCAAAGATGGGGGGTAGGTTACAGAATTAGCTGCAAAATATTTATTCTTTGTAGCTTGGCTATAATATTACCCTCAGTACTTCTTCAGATATTACCCTATCTGCGGTGTCAAGTGTTTCAAAATTGTCCTTCCTTTACAGATGTGACATAAAGACGGAGCTTGCTGATTCATATTTCATTCAGTCATCAATGTTTGGCAACATTATCTAATTGGAATAATCAGTATCGATGAAAATGCTGAGCAACTCGTGAATTTCATACACATGAGGCCCTTTAGGGGAATCCTAGACGATAGACCCGAAATAGGTGTTCTTTATCAAAGTTTGTGTATTCCACCTGAGATATGGTGTTCTAAATCCACGGCGATCGTAATTTTGCAGTTAATTTTTATTTCGTCCCGTTAGAGGATGCTGATGAAGGGGAATGCTAGACATCACAGTGGTATAATTGCTAAAAATAACTCGAAAAACACCCCCCCCCCCTCCACAAGCTCGCAAGTCCGGGCGGGAGGGAGGGTCATTATGTTCCGCAGTTTGCTCTAATTATATGAAACAGGTGAATATGGACAAAGATTTCAGTCGGAGACAATTTTATGTTAAATTTGCACCGATCTCCCGACCAGTCAGCAAATTTACCTAGATTCGCAGGCTAAAATTTCACAAATTCGCTTCTATTTTAGCTCTCCGCGTTCTGCAAATCACTTTTGACTGATGTAGTTATTTCCCTTGATATGCCTATGATTACATCACTTTCTTTCTTAGCTGTCCTATAGGACGTGGCACACATATATGGGGAATTGTGCCCAGATTACTCCCTAACTTTATCTGAAAGATGTTTTAGCGCATTAGGACTTATATAGTGTAGATGTCAAATTTCACTGATTGCAAAGATGGGGGGTAGGTTACAGAATTAGCTGCAAAATATTTATTCTTTGTAGCTTGGCTATAATATTACCCTCAGTACTTCTTCAGATATTACCCTATCTGTGGTGTCAAGTGTTTCAAAATTGTCCTTCCTTTAGGTTAAAATGAAGTAAATGACGTCACTTCCGCCAAAGGTGGATGTTCGTGGTAAGCATATCCCGCATTAAATGCTCAGTTGTGTTATTACTGGATAATATCAAAACTAACTTTTATTGTGTTTCGCTAACTTAGTAAGTCTCGATTAACGCCTGAAAAAAATTGTGACAGTCGCGAGCCTGTGTTCTGTTCAGGACACAATCAAACGGCGATACCCACGTGACCAGCTCAGACGGTTGAAAAGTGCTCGTCTCAGAAGAACGTTTACGTTCTCAAAAATCATTTGGTCATGAGTGTGGTTTGGTACATTTCACGTGTAGTGGGAGGAGTGGTAATCAAAAACATCAGTGTGTAGTTCCAGGCTAAAGCACAAGAAGGTCAGTTTTTCAGGGGCGAACTGAACCTGTTTAACCTGGAACGTAATGGGACAAACCTATACTTCATTTTTACCCAAAGGGATAATATCGATCCCCGGGCTTATCGGGGTCTGCCTATCAAGTCATGGATGTGTGCATGTAAAATCTGGATTTTTCCAGAAAACATAAAAAGCGGAACACAGACTTTACCCCTAAAATAGGAGAACACCCCTACCAACCATATCCCAAAGGGCGAATATCGGTCCCCGGGCTTATCGGGGCCTGCCTATCAAGTCAATCAGGTGGGTGCATGTAAAATGAGGATTTGTCCCGAAAATATGAAAAGCGGAACACGGACTTTACCCCTACAATAGAGGAAAACCCCTATCAACCCTATCCCCAAGGGCGAATATCGATCCCTCGGGCTGATCGGGGCCTTGGTGAAGGGTGGATGTATGTAAATTTAGGATTTGTCCCGAAAATATAAAAAACGGAACACGGACTTTACCCCTACAATAAGGGAAAACTCCTATCAGCCCTATCCCAAAGGGCTAATATCGATCCCTGGCTTATCGGGGCCTGCTGGGAGAGGTAGGGTGGGGGAGTGGGTGTATGTAAATTTAGGATTTGTCCCGAAAATATAAAAAGCGGAGCACGGACTTTACCCCTACGATAGGGGAAAACTCCTATCAACCTTGTCCAATAGGGCTAATATCGGATCCTGGCTTATCGGGGCCTGCTGAGAGAGGTAAGGTGGGGGAGTGGGTGCATATAAATTGAGGATTTGTCCCGAAAATATAAAAAGCGGAACACGGACTGTATCCCTAGAATAGGGTAAAACTCCTATCAACCACGTCTAGTGGGGCTTATCGGAGCCTACCGACAGAGGTAGGATGGGGAGTGGGTGCATGTAAATTGAGGATTTGTCCCGAAAATATAAAAAGCGGAACACGGACTTTACCCCTACAATAGGGGAAAACTCCTATCAACCTTGTCCAAAAGGGCTAATATCGGTCCCTGGCGTATCGCGCACTGCTGAGAGAGGTAGGGTGGAGGAGTGGTGTATGTAAATTGAGGATTTGTCCCGAAAATATCAAAAGCGGAACACAGACTTTACCCCTACAATAGGGGAAAACTCCTATCAACCTTGTCCTAAAGGGCTAATATCGGTCCCTGGCTTATCGGGGCCTGCTGAGAGAGGTAGGGTGGGGATTAGGAGTAGTATAGAAAGCAACAGTTTTGGGGCCCCGAGCTCCGAGCTCCCGCCTGCCTCATTCCCGAGCTCCGAGCGCCTAGCTCCCGACTACTCCATCCCCGAGCTTCGAGCTTCCGTCGTTACGCCTTAACGCCCGTCGTTATGCCTTAACTCCCTAGCATAACGCCTTGACGCCATGATATACACAGATGAAAGAAAAACAACAACATCAAGGATGAGAGATGAGAGAACAACAACAACAACATGTTTTTTTTCATATGGTTTATTCTCCCCTCCAGTACATCATACCCACGCTGGGGGAGCCGCGTTGGGTATGTTTACAATTCAAGAAGACTCTTGTCCAATCAGATGCCGCCATTTGGCGCTGTATCAGACATATTCTTTCTTGCTCGTTACTACGTTAGATGTATTCTCGGCTGCTCTTGTCCAATCAGAAGTCGCCGTTTCAGAAACTTTCATCTTTGCTCGGTGTGACCTAAGCGTCGTCGAGCAGGCCTGGAAGAGTTGTTTGCGCATCCTGATCGCATTTTCCAGGGCCTCAGTGGGTGATAGCCCCATATCCTCTTCCAAGTGACGCTTGGTCTTCATGATGGACCCGTGCGTGGGGTCGCCTTTCATTTCGAGCGGTAGTAAGGTATACTGTTCATAGATCGCCATGGCTGTTTTCCTGATGCAGGGGCGCATTTGGGTGTACGCCTGTTGTAAGTTATCCTGTCCGGCGTCCTCGATCGCTGCAGCATGAGTATTGATAGCTGCTGTCACAATACGATCCCAGAAGAAAGGCTCTGCCTCACTTTCCTGGTATGTAGGCTGACTATCTGAGGTCAAGCTCTCTGTATCAGTATATAGACTCTCAGCAATCTCACTTTCTGGGATGTAGGCTGACTATCTGAGGTCAAGCTCTCCTTATCAGTAGATAGACTCTCATCAATTTCTGTATCGGCTTCTTGTGCCTCGGAGTCTTCAATCCCATGTATATTTTTCTCGTGTCGCATCATATCGTAACGTCTGGTGAACGTGCGTTGGCACTCAGAGCAAGTATAAGCCATATTGGCGGTTGAACGTCGACTGTGCGTGTTTTGGCAACACACTTGCTTTTATAGACAGTAACGCCCGTCAACGCTTAGCTTAACGCTTCAACGCCCTAGTGAACTAGCGCAGAAGCCCTGATTTTCATGGAATTGCCACCAATACATCGAAATGCAGTGACGCCCGTCAACGCCCGTCGTTACGTCTTAACGCCCGTCTCAACGCCCGTCAACACCCGTCGTTACGCCTTAACGCCCGTCTCAATACCTTAACGCCCTATCTTTACGCCTTAACGCCCGTCTCAGCGCCTTAACGAGTGATAAAGGGGTTTTGGAGGCCGATTAACCTTTGAACTCTGAGTGACCGGAAGTGACCTTTGACCACGTGACCGGAAGTGACCTTTGTCACTGCGCTGCTCGGAAGAGACGTCATCGTACGCAGGCGCGCGCACACACACACACATACCTGGTGCACCCTGCCCGTACGGGCTATAGAGTACTCTCCAGGTACTCCGGCTTCCTCCACCAGCCAAACTGACTGTCACCATATGAGTGAAACAAACTTGAGTGTGACATTAAGCCAAATTCCCTCTCTCCCTCGATGAGGCAATGATTGTTCTGTTGTGAGGTGTGTCTTTGCGGCATGGTACTCGGCGTATGACTGGTCCGATAGCCTCCTATACGGGGTCAATCGACTGTGCCCATTTTGAATACACCCTAATACACGCAAAGAAGCCCCATTATCGCATGGCTACGAGTAGAAGTTTCTACGTATCATCGTGCCATTCGTTCGGATGATGACCATGATGGCGCGTCTGCCCAGTTTGGGGCCGCGAGTTAATGGCTCAGTTGTACATTATTGAAAGAACAAATTATTGAGCCCTCCTGCCCGATTTGCCACCAAACTGGTACCATGATGGCGGAGCAATCAAGAAAACCGTTGATAGTGAGCTCAGGTGACCAATAGCTATACCTCATACAATAGCAGCCATCAGATCCGACATTCATTATTCAGTCGTCGTCCATAAAGGAATTTCCGCGTCAATAATCAAAATACCTATTTCGTATGTATGACATTTAGAACGAATTCCTGTGTTATTTATGAAATAAAACATAAAACAAAAGATGGTTTCCTACAAGAGAGAAGCGGTCAACAGTTTACCAGTTGACCACACATTCTTCGTACTGCCAATCGGCGTGCGGAACATCTACTGTCGCAGAAGCCTATTGATTTGAGGTAGAATGACCGAATGTCAATTTGTCTAAAAAGAAAGCAAGTCCGACTTAACCATTTTTAATATGTATTATTTTTTGTCGTTTTTTTTTGCCGAATCCTGGCTGACAACTCGGACGGTTTTATATATCCAAACTATTTGTTTTCTTTACAGTGTTGCGCAGAAAACCATAAAAATATGACAGTAATTTGCTACGGAGATTATAAGCCATAATTTGACCATCTGATGTGAGTAACGCCCTTCTGCATGGTGAAGCATACGTGTTTTTGTGAATGTCTGCTGGCTCTATTTTTGTTTTGTTTCTTAGAAGAACTTGCATCAACACGAACAATACCATGGGGACAGAATCATTCTCGCATGATAATGACGGAGCGCTTGAGACAAAAATATTGCATATTCATGAGGCGAGCTGACCTTCATTTAAACCGACATATGGAATGACTTGATGACGCACGCAATTGACCCATACGAACATTCTTACGTCAGCGCCTGAAACCTGTCCCCTTTTAACCACGCCTTTGAATGACCCATACGAACATTCTTACGTCAGCGCCTGAAACCTGTCCCCTTTTAACCACGCCTTTGAACAATCTACGAAAAATCACTTAATAGGTTGTACACGACATCGTCAATTGATCAATACGTTCGTCAAAGCCGTTTAATAAGGCTCCCGACCGTAGAAGAGAAGGGAGCTATAGGGTGCTCACTTGAAGATAACATCGTGCCTAAAATATCAAACACTCCTTTCCCACACTATTTTATTACGGTTTTTACAACAGCGTGAACTTTCAACATTAGCATATTACTTTTAGAATGACAAAGGATTTCGGATGTTCATTCCATCGCGATAGAGAATTTGTTCGACAGTATGCTGGTCTTGCAATTGTCCATTACTACGTTTCTTGGCGAAAGGCACCTTTCGGAACGGTAGCATTGATAGCTAACCCTGAAAAGTACCTTTGCCACACGAGGTTGAGGGCAGTAAATCACACAAGCATGCAATTAAACACTTCCATTTATGGGCGTGTGGGTCTTGGGACTACATTAGGTGTGGTGTTATATAGCGAACCGAACGAGCATTCCATTTCCTTATCTGGCCTTGGTCTTGTCTGTCAAAAATTGCAACGAACAACTGTTCGATCAGCCCTTCTTGACTAGGATCCCCGATAACTTCTTTCGTTTCTAAGATCAATTAATTTCAATGTCTGGTTATATGCACTGAAAATCGGCTCATCCTTCCCTTGAAAATGTGCTAAATAGATGGGATTCCATGTATATTAACCATGTAATGAGGAGGATAGCTCCTTACGTATTAAATATAACACGGGCATATATAATATATTTTATCAATTGGAAGGAGTTTATTTTCTATATATGGGAAAGTTTTACTCATTCCATGATATTTAGTAAATACAACTCAATTTCATAGTGTAGTAAATAATGTTTCTATACTCGGGATAAAAAATAATATTTTAATTGTAGGTCGCTAAACTAATTTGTTAGTAAACGAGGGAAAATTATTATCTGACCTGTGCTTTTGGTGTGGAAATATCATATCCCGATTTATTGGGCTGCCTTTTCTGCATGTAACAAAAATAGTCGCCATATTATGGTTCTTAGTTGAGCGTGGGATTTCATAGATAGCGGTTGACTTTTACAAACATCGTCGGATGTTCATTTCAAGGTACATGTAGCAAAGACTTTGTCCAGAATTGCCCCTTTACCGTTAAAAGGATGACGAGTGTCTGGGGCACCATGCACTACACCAAGACATCCCAATAGACAGGCAAATGCACTGCGGGTTCGATTCCACCTTCACAATTACTCGACTTTACAAATCTGCTCAGTGAGCTTCGCACAGATGAAATTGATATTCTTGATAGGTGTAACGCACCTGGTTTGTCAATGATACACCGACATGTAATGCATATAACACGACATGAAATTCCATTCATCTCTCGACGAACACAATTATTCGACAATACGGCATGCACATCCCTCCAATCAGATCGTCCTGTAAGGTAGTTTGGATTACAATTCGCCCAGTCACACTTCCCGAAAAAATACATCATTCCATACCGAACCGGTCGAACGTGGTCAGGAGAGTGGGAATCCACTTCTGTGGGGAGTGAGGGACACATGTAAGCAATGTTTTTTTTTATTGTTTCGGAACACAACAATCTTATCGTCACAAACTCAATCCTCGAATTGACAGCTGTCATAAATTTGACGTCGTGGTACATGCTCTGGTCTGTCGTGCTGAGTGATTTAAGTGTTTTATAATCTGACCAACTCGTGGAAAGTGGAGCGGAAAGGAACATGATTTAGATGAGAATAAACATTCGGCAACAAAAGACAACGGGCGCTATCGAAGACTACGCTCGAGTGAGAGCCGTAGTAATGGACAAGACCAGCATATCGTCGAAGCAATTCTCTATTGCGATGGAATGAACATTCGAAATCCTTTGTCATTCTAAAAGTAATATTCTAATGTTGAAAGTTCACGCTGTTGTAAAAACCGTAATAACATAAATCAGATTGCGTTACACCGAACACAACATGATAGTTCAAATCAAGTGTAGAAACTTTCGACAAATTTTCAGAATTTCATTAATGGGGTTGAGCTACTTTTCAAAACGGAAGATTCATCAACCAGAAACAATGCTTTCTATATTTTCCATATTTTTTTATATTTATCCTGCCTCTGGCTAGATTTCTTACCAGAAAACCAATTTGAATGTCGGCAAAAAATCTAAGCCAAAACTATTTAAAATCATTCTAATGGACTTCCTTTTATTATTTATCGAATGATTATTACGGTTTTTACAACAGCGTGAACTTTCAACATTAGCATATTACTTTTAGAATGACAAAGGATTTCGAATGTTCATTCCATCGCAATAAAGATTTTTTCGGCAGTACGTTGCTCTTGCCCATTACTACGATTCTTAGTCGAGCGTGATCTTTCAGCAGAAGCCGTTGTCTTTTGTTGTCGAATGTTTAGTCTCATCCAAGTGATGTTCATTTTCACCGCATTCGTTAGTGGAGTTGGTCAAACAATGAAACGCTTAAATCAGCCGGCACGGCATGTAGTGCGACGTCAAATTTACCTCAGCTGCCTTTTCAAAGAATGAGTGCATGACAGTGTGATTGTTGTGTGTCGAGCCACAATCAGAACGCAAATTTACTCGAAGTTTAGTGCTGTTAATTGTTGCGTTTTATAGTATTCTGTTGTCTGTTGAAATACATTGCAGTGTAGAACGGAAACGGAGCAATGTTGGACAAAGTCTTTGCTGCCTTGAAATAAACATTCGAAGATGTGTCTAAAAGTAAACGCCTATCATTGAAAGCCCACGCTCAAATACGAACCGTTATATTGCGAATGTTTTATGTAACATGCAGTGCAGTAGACAAAAAAAATTTGGTATTTCGTCTTTCTGAACCAAAATCACAAGTCATATAATAATGTTCCGTCTTTTACTAACGAAATAGAATAGCGACCTCAATTGATCATGGAAAATGGCAAAAAGGATAATTTTTACAGTTTAAAACAATTGCAACCAATTTTTTTTTATCCCGAGAATAGACGAGAGATCCTGAAGGATGTTGGCCCCACCATTGTCCGATAATTGTAAGCTAATAACAAGAGGATCTTTTTGTCCATTGTTACCAAGAACAAACCATTGATTTGTAATTTTGTTTGCAGAATTTCGAATTTGAGTGAAAAAGATCGAAAAGGGGACAGTATATTAAACAATGGCTTTAGTCTTTATTTTTCAAGGAAATGACTTGATAAACAGGGGATTATTTTGGGAAGGGCGGGAAGAAATGGTATTGTCTTTAAATAGGAGAGGAAAGTAATATGCGCAAGAAGTTATGCTGTTTATATTTTATGTCAGTTAAAATTTAAACCAATCCGTAGGGCCTACGTCCTTAACATTGCGATGTGAATGTTTTGTGAAACAATGTTCTTTGAGAATGAAACGTTTCATGTTAATGAAAGTTCATGGACGAATGTCTTCGAAAGAACTGTTTTAGTAGGGGAGACCGGGCTGATGGCGGACGTATAACTTCAATACATGGGACATCGATACTTCTTTGCTGCACTGCAATTTACTTCTGCAATGGCAAAGACACAAAGTAGGTCTGCTGTTACCCAACAAATAAATAGGAACAATTTGTTGTTTAATATAGATTTATTAAGAAATCATAAAGTCGCGGTCACCCTGTCGGCAAATGCGACGACATGAAATGTCCGGTAACAAGGTTTGAATGTGAAATTAAAGATGGGAGAAAGGTGGCCATAGTTCATAGATTCCTTCTGTGTTTAGGAGGACCTCCAATGCTGAGAGTGTTATAAGTGAAAGTCAATTAAGGCATATAAAAAATAAAGTAGAATATGCGGGAAGGTGTTGAATGTCATTTGGAGTGAAATGTTACAGATGACATCACAGAGCGTTCAAGAGTTCAGTTCTCTGATAATGAAGAGTGTACAGGTATCACCTGAGAACACTCATCACATTTGCGACACACCCAGGGTCGCTCAGACGAGATGAAGGGTCTATGATAAAGGCAGATATACCCTCTGGAGCCGTTGCAATGTCTCTAAGGTCTTCGAGGCACTCGCCACTCGGTCCACACAGTTTTGTAAATCAGGGCAAGAAATTTGTCTCTGGTGTCCTGAAGGATGTCGCACGTGACAAGAATATGTATATGAGACTCTGGATATTCAGAGCACAACTGGCAGGTTGGATCCACAGCAAACTGGTTGAACATAGCTTTGTTTGACTGGAGTACATAGGTTCCTGTCAGGAGCCTCAGCTGAATGGGGAGGGCTCGGACATCTGTTACACCCATAGAGACAGAGGATATCGCAGGTTGAGGTTTTCCGGTTGGAAAGCAGCCGAGGGTCATATATCTGAGAGAAGGATACATATTAAATTTTTGAATGGGACTAAAAACACATGTTGCATAAACGGATAGCAATGGCGACCTGTGTACCAAATTTGAAGAAAAAAAATCTGCTAGTTCCCAGGAATTTGTGAAAACTCTTCTCAAGGAGTAGATGCTGTTATGTATTGATTTAGACTATGGAACTTGTCGCACTTTTCGCAATCGATTCATGTATGACATGTCACAGATTGCGAATGGAATAATTATATTTTAATTTTTTTTTCTGGCTATAACTTACCATTACTGAAGACGAAAAACATATTTGCAATGAAATGTATGCGAACTACCTGATGTTGGTGACGTAATAGAATAAAAGGAAGGGTTGTACTCACTTGTCAGAAAACACTCCAACGATTAAGTACAGGAATCGACACCTCGTCAGAGCATCCTGGTGATCTCTATCTCTTCTTCACGTTTCCCATTTCAAGGCATCTTGGTGATGCCAAAGTCAAGGCATCTTGGAGATGCCCATGCAGGTCACCCATGGACATTGGTAGAGCGTAACTCGAGGACTGGCTTGAATTATGTGCCAGGAGCCTCGAGTCGGTGTAAATTGTCCGCATTTTACATATTTGTAATAGGATGCCCAAAAGTGACAAATCACACTAATTTGGTCATTGGCTAAGAACGGGGACCCTCCTTTATTGGACGTCTGATGATGGATTAAGGGAGTAGATGCTTAGAATTATCGATGTATTAGAATTCATATAGTAAATTTGTAATATGCTCTAATTCGTTCTTGTTTTCGTGTAGAAATTCGTTGTTTTTTCATTTGTGATTGTTGTCTGATTTGCTGAGAAATATGTTGGCTGATAAAGAGATGACTTTCAATGAACGGATGTAAATGCACAGAATACAAGTCGATGGTTAGACCAATAACTTGGTATTACGCCAGCCTGCACACTCTTTTCATTGGTGTAGACGTGGTCGAGTAATGTCCCATTTACAGTTGTAGGTTCAGTGATTAACTGGGTAAGTCCTAATTCCTGTTCCATGAATTGTACAAATGTATTATCTTTCTCCAGCAAGTTCATATTAAAATCTCCAAGAAAGAAAGTCGGTTTCTGTGTATTTATGAATGGCTGGATATTGTTGCGTACAACATGTTGTAGTTGTATATCTGACAGTTTTGGTGTTTTGTAGATGAATATAACTTGAACATCATTTCTTTTGATTTCTGCATCTATGAAGATAAATTCAACGTTATCATAGATGTGAGAGTTTATTTTGTTCACAGTTATATCATGTTTTATGTATGCGACTAGTGCATGAAATGGTCTGGTCGTGTTGGATGGCCGAGCTTCATCTAATCTATACATTTGAAACCCTGGCAGTTCATACTGATCAGCTCGGTCTGTATTTACAAGACGTGTCTCACAAATTCCAATTAAGTCTACATTGTGTACATTTGGATCACTCTTGATATCGTCTATATGTAAATGCAGGGATCTAGCATTGTTAAACAGTAGTTTTACCTGGGAGTTGTCAGTACTGTACAGAGGT
>JAVTVY010046963.1:0-22277 GCA_036873755.1 Hanleya hanleyi
CCGCTTTTCGTCTTTACAATCATCCGGTTGTGGGCGGACGTCTTCAACATTTCTGCGAGAACTGGCGACTTATAACGGACGACGACTGGATTATAAAGACCTTGAAGGAGGGGTTCCTCTTCAATTTCCAGTCCCGACCCAGACTCATCTCTCGGCCTCGTCCCTCCCGACTACCAGTTCCCGCAGGTCATGTACAGATGCTCCTGTCCTCTGTCGCCACACTTATCACCAAGGGTGCCGTCAGAGAGCTTCCACAAGACGAAGACAGCGTAGGATTCTACAGCCATGTTTTCCTGGTGCCGAAGAAGGATTCGGACCAGATGAGGATGGTAATCGATCTCAAAATATTGAACAAGCTTCATCTAGTAACTCCTCCTCATTTCAAGATGACGTCTGTATCATCGATTCGGGCCCGCGTACATCATCTGGATTGGTTGGCCTCAATCGATCTACAGGACGCCTACCTTCATATTCCTATTCATCCTCGTCATCGGCGTTTCCTTCGTTTCGTCGTCAACGATCGTCGGTTCGAGTGGCAAGTCCTCCCGTTTCTTAGTCAACGTCGCCCCTTGGCCATTCACCCGTATCACTTCACCAGTCATGGCGTTTCTCCATCTTCGGGGCATTCACATCGACGTTTATATAGACGATATCCTCATGTGGGCTGCAGACAAGGACCGTCTCAACGCGCAGGTCCGCTTCACTCTGCTTGTACTAAGTCATCTCGGCTTCATCCCTCATCCTCTGAAGTCGGAGTTGGTTCCAGCGCAAATTCGCCGTTACATCGGGGCTACAACTGGTACGCCCTCCAGAGGACCGTTGGACCAAAATTCAGGTGCTGATACTAAGGTTTTTGTCATCAGCGTATCAGACACGACAACAGTGGCAAAGCATTCTGGGTTTACTCACTTCCACGCAGGATCTTACTCATTACGGCCGTCTCCAGGTTCGACCGCTGCAGTACCATCTGTCTCCTTATCTTCAGAGGTCATCTCTCAATCCTGCGGTTCCGGTATTGACGTCTCTACATCCACATCTGATTTGGTGGCAGTCCCGTCACAACGTCATGCGGGGAGTTCCGTTCCGGTCTCCTATTCCGGATCACCATCTCTATACCGATGCTTCCGAGACGGGCTGGGGAGCCCATCTGGACTATCTGGAGGTCTCCGGCAGATGGTCGACTTTGGAGTCCAGACTTCACATCAACCTTCTGGAGATGAAGGCAGTCATCCTTGCAGTTCAACATTGGAGTTACCGTCTCAGCAATTCGTCCCTCCTCATACCTATGGACAATTCTACGGTCATTGCCCACATCAACAAGATGGGTACCACCCGATCTCTCTCAACGTTTCGACTAGTGTGGGACCTCTTCGACTGGGCTCTCATTCATCACTGCCATCTCAATGCTCGCCATGTTCCGGGTCGGCTCAATGTCTTAGCGGACCGTTTGTCTCGTCCCGACACCGTCCTGCAGACCGAATGGCAACTTCATCCGGAGGTGTTCCGTCAGATTTGCAGCGTTTGGGATTCCCCATTGATCGACCTGTTTGCGACGAGGAACAATGCACAGCTGGCCCTCTTCGTCAGTCCGATTCTGGACCCTCAAGCCTTCGCCATCGACGCTCTTTCGATCAGCTGGGACAACTTTCTAGCTTATGCCTACCCACCGATGGCCTTCATTCTAGAAGTTCTCCAAAAGATTGCCCAACACGACTGCGTCGTGCTGCTTGTGGTTCCGTGGTGGCCTCGTCGTCAGTGGTTTCCGCGGTTCTGCTTCCACTTCTCACGGCCCCGCCACGTCGTCTACCAGTTTGGCCCGGCCTGTTGTGCCAACCTCACGGGATATTTCATCACAACCCGCGGTGGCTCAATTTACACGTCTGCAGACTATCCAGAGTGCACTCACAGTCCAAGGATTTTCAGCAGAAGTTGCACAGACGATGGTTTCAGCCAATCGATCTTCCACATCGCAGCTCTATCAAGCGAAATGGGCCTATTTCGTCTCTTGGTGCCGAGAACGTGATGCCGATCCCGACTCTGCCTCTGTTTCCTTAGTAGCTGACTTCCTCCTTCACCTCCATCGTGATAAGAAGTTTCAAATCAGCACCATTGAGGGGTATCGTTCTGCTTTGGCTAGGGGTTTACGTCTTTCTGCCGGCATCGACATTAGTCTAAACGACAATATCTCTGCGCTCATTCGGGCTTTCGCGTTACAGTCTCGCCGTGCTCGCCAGCTGTTACCGAAATGGGATATTGGTGTGGTTCTGTGTGCTCTGATTCGTCCGCCCTTTGAACCCTTACAGTCCGCATCTCTTAAAGCTGTTGCCTGCAAGACTGCTTTTCTGGCGGCTTTTGCTTTGGCGTCTAGAGTGTCTGAACTTCATGCTCTTGAGAGATCATCTATGACCTGGATGGCGGATTGGTCTCGCATCTCTTTTCGACCTATTCCTGAGTTCATCGCCAAAAATGAGTCTGTTCGCTTAGGTCCGTGTGCTCAACGTTTGTACTCCATCCCTGCGTTATCAGACTTCGTACATGGCCTTGAAGACGACCTTCTGTTATGCCCTGTTCGAGCCATACGCCACTATGTCACTCGTACCGATCCCGGTCGGGGCTCTCGTCGTCTGTTATAATCGCTATATAAATGACGCAGTGAAGGATATATATCCACCTTCACTGGATTTGAAGGAAACTACAGATAGCCCTACAGGCACATCTTATTTAGATCTCTATTTCTATAAAACTGAAGCGGGCATTCTCTCTCGTCGACTTTATGACAAAAGAGATGATTACAATTTCGACATCGTAAACTATCCCTTTTTGGATAGTAATATTCCAGTGGGACCTGCATATGGCGTATACATATCTCGCTTACTAGCATTTGCTAGATCCTGTGTTAAATGTGATGATTTTAACCAACGTCACAAAACATTGTTGCAGAAACTTATAAAACAGGGCTATTCCACCAAACGCCTCCACTCAAAGTTTCTCAAATTTGGCGATACATATCGTATGCTGATAGCAAAATACGAACGTAGCGTGCAAGATCTATGGCGCTACGTTTCGTAACTTGTGTTTAATTCCGCTTAACCCGGGGCTAGGGGCCGTATGAACCCATGTACTTCAAGATTCTCATGGTACTCATATGAACAGTCACAATCAAAGCGTGACTGAGATACATCATTCTTTAGATGACGACTTACAACGAATATTATGGATTAAGAATACTGATCAGCGATACGGATTTGATATTTTTGGAACATCATGATGTCTTGCCGGCATCATTGAAAACTGTTGACCGCTTCTCTCTTGTAGGAAACAAGCTTATGTTTATGTATACTATGATTGTCTTTTTGAATTTGGTGCTAATACTGTTATATGGAATATGAAATAGGTCTTTGGATTATGGACGCGGATATTCTCTAATGGACGACGGCTGGATTATGAATGACGGACTAGACGCTTGTAATTCTTGTCGCTTCGTCCGTCTGCAGTGCGTGACCATATCAATTGGCCATTGGCGCTCCCCCACTACTATCTACTGCTTCTTCTCATGAAATTCGTGCCATCGCTACGTCATGGCCTTTATGGAAGAACTTGTCCCTCCATGACATTGTCCAGTCCTGTGCTTGGACGGCAAACTCCACGTTCACCAATTTCTATCTGAGAGATATGTCAGTGCAATCAGATAGAGTGACCACGCTTGGGCCGCTGGTGGCTGCCCAGCACGTGGTCAAGTAAATTACAAAAACAGGGGTGGGGGGGGGGGCATTTTTCATCATCGCAGCAAGTCAGCCAGCTTGCTGTATCATCTCATCTCATCTCTCAGTCATATCATATGTCCACATACTACATGATCACCTAAGAAAGAAGTAATAGGTCAGCTTGCCAGCCACCGACTCTCAAGTCATCAATCAAGGCCTGACACAATGGTGAGTTTTAATCTTTGCCTTTACTGCGGATTTGCTTGTGTCATTTCAGGTTGAAGCTATGACCTTCTTCTAGATCATCTCAGCTGAGTCACCTGCGGTCAACTCACAAGTTCAACGTACAAAGAACTGGCACTTTTGTGAGTACTAATGTTTATTTTCAGGTCACCAGTGCCAGCAACAGGGACTAAAGTACAGAGAGTTGATGAAGACGTAGAGTAGACTCAGGGCAACCGCTGTCAACTCACAACAGACCAATGTCAGCATCAGGGATTAAAGTACAGAGAGTTGACTTGAGACGGATTGTGGACTGAGGGTGGTGTAAGTTGGTCACCTTGTATGGTACGTTGGAAGTATAAGTTCCCAACTCATACACGCTTACTCCCAAATACTCATTGCTGCTCTAGTGCCTGAGTTCCTTATGGACGGTAAAATTGTGCACCACAACCACGATCACAGAGCTGGACACCTTGTATGCTACATTGGCGGTAGAAGATCCCAACTCATACATGCTTACTCCCGAATACTCATTGCTGCTCTAGTGCCTGAGTCCCTTACGGCTGGTAACATTGTGCTCCACATCCAAGATCACAGCTACACGGATGAAGACATGCAAAAAGATAAGTAGATGCTTTCTTATCTCCATGACTACCTACTGCATCACCGACCAGGGTTTTCTTGTTGAGTATTAATGTGTCTTGTTTGTATTCATCTCAGAGGATATTCAGCCTGCCATTGCAACTACTACAAGGCCGAGGTTCCCACCTCCATATGTTGGTAGTGAGGTATATAGCAAAGCAGGTGCAGGTTTGGGTAATAAATATTAAACATTTATAAACAATGTTACTATTTATAACCAAACCAAACCTGCTTTGCTTTGATGGCCCTCCCATCCTTCCCCTCACTCCGCGGCCTTGTACACCACAGGCTCCCGGTTTATAACAAGGAGAAAAGAGGAGGTGGATGCTGTGGGCAGCCTTATATATCCTGTCTGGAGCTGAGAGAGTCTCCCTGATGGGAGATAACTCCCTCGGGGAGACAATCCCCCAGGGAGATACCTTTTGTTTTAAACTCCTTGCGGAGATTAGGCATATAGCAAAGCAGGTTTGGTTTGGTTATAAATAGTAACATTGTTTAGAAATGTTTAATTTTTAGAGCTACAGATCTGTAGTTTGGCCGTTTGGTGCATTGGGGGTAGACGTGTCATGCATTGCTTTCGCTCATGTGGGTCGTTTCCATGGCAACCCGACACAACCTATTTATCCCAGCCATTCTAAATGTAGTTTTGCTCGTGTTCGAACTGTGTACCAAACACTTTTCAAGCTACAGATCTGAAGTTTGGCAGGTAGGTGCATTAGGGGGAGACAGTCATGCTTTGCTTTCGCTCATGTGGGTGATTTCCATGGCAACTAGACACACCCTATTTATCTCAACGATTGTAAAAGTAGTATTTTTTGCTCAAATCTTCACCTGCTATTGCTTTGCCATATATCCTCCTTTGGAGAAACTTGCAGAAGAAAAGTTATCTCCCTTAAAAGGGCTCAGCTGGTTTCTCTGCGCATGTGCCCCATGAACACGTCATCTTTTTTTTCTCCTGCATGCCGCGTGTTAGACGCGTTTGAAAGGAGTTCCTGTTAGTTTTACATTTAGACGTAACCTAAGGTTATTTTTCTGGGTCTAACTACTAGCATATTTATATTAGAGCAATGTCTGTTCAGATATTCCCTCAAAATTCCAAACGTTGCCATTCTTTCGGCTTTCTTGGTCTATTTTTTGTTTTTCATTTGACCTGCTTTAGGGCAAAATCTAAGCATATCGGCAGGTCACCTGTTTGGAATGTTTGCACTGGGACGATATTACCGGGCGGAGTTACGCCCAGGATTTACATTTTACAACGAGTGAAAAACAGCGTCTCAAGACTACAAGATTCTGTTGGGAAGTATTCTTGCTAATTTTTTTAACGATAACAAAAATGGCCATCAAAGAGTTCTCTGCCATTCACTTCGTAGTTGTTGTTGTTGTTTTCGGCCCTCGACATGCACGCATCTGGTTCGGGGCCACACACTTGTGGATAAACTCCAACACCTACACAGTAAAAAATAATTTTCTTGCAAATTTCTTGAAATTTCTTAGATTTTCTTGAATTTCTTAAATAAGAAAAATACATTATTTCCTCTGTGATACAATGTTTAGAAAGTTCCGAACAATAATTATTATGACGTTTTGGGGGATAGTTTCTGGCAGTTATTGGGCATTTCCAAAGTTTATAAATCTGTTTCAATTTTTGTCTTGTCATGTCAGTAAGATATGATTTTATTCTCAAACCAGAAAAAATAAGAAAAACCTTCCAATTTCTTAAAATGGGAGCCTGACAAGAATTATTATCTTAAATTTTCTCAAAATTTTAAGAAATTGTAAGAAAATAATTCTTGTCAGGCTCCCATTTTAAGAAATTGGAAGACCACACCACCTTCAATACTGGTTTCAGCTTGTCCGTCCGTCCGTAACATTTCGTTTCCGGAGCATAACTTGACAACCGCCAGTTGGATTCCTCTGAAATTTGGTATGCAGCTACCATACCATGAGACCTTGCTTGGGATTGCGTTTGGCGCATGTGCGTCTACAGGTGGCGCCACCTAGGGTCAAAAGTTTCTCAAGTCAGTTCGTAACATTTCGTTTCCGGAGCATAACTTGACAACCACCAGTTGGATTCCTCTCAGATTTGGTATGCAGCTACCATACCATGAGACCTTGCTTGGGATTGCGTTTGGCGCATGTGCGTCTACAGGTGGCGCCACCTATGGTCAAAAGTTTCTCATGTCAGTCCGTAACATTTCGTTTCCGGAGCATAACTAGACAACCGCTACTTGGATTCCTTTCAAATTTGGTATGCAGCTGCCATACCATGAGACCTCGCTTGGGATTGCGTTTGGCGCATGTGCGTCTACAGGTGGCACCATCTAGGGTCAAAACTTTCTCTTGTTGGTCCGTAACATTTCGTTTCCGGAGCATAACTTGACAACCGCTACTTGGATTCCTCTCAAATTTGGTATACAGCTACCATACCATGAGACCTCGTAGAGAATCCGTTAACTGCAGTCACGACCGAGCGAGGTCTCATTGTCTAGTTACATACCATGCCGCCACCAAACGCAATCTAAATGAACTTACCCGTAAACTACTATAACATGTATACCGTACTTATATTTCACTACAAACATTCATCAATTTCTATCAAATGTGCATCCGGGGGTATCTTGTAAGCATGCTTACTGATCATTTCCATCGCCACCTGACACAATCCCATTCAACTAACTTGTGAAATGTTAGCCACCAACATGTATCTATGCCTTAAGGCCCATTCTCACGGTGCGATTTGTAGTAACAACTTGTAGTATACAACTCAGTTGCATCTCGAGACCACTCGTACGATTTTAGTCGCATGCTACAAGTCGTATGAAATAGAGCAGGTCCTATCTCATGCGATTCAAGTTGCATGCTACAAATCAGGGAATTCCCCATCCGAGTTGTTACTACAAATCGCATCATGAGAATGGGCCTTTACGGGGGTATCTTGTAAGCAGCCTTACAGATCATTTTGATCAAATGTGTGCATCCCTCAGACTATGCTCTAGTTTTTTCTTAGTTGAGAATAAAATGATATCTTACTGACAAATATTGACAAATATTGAAACAGATTTATAAACTTTGGAAATGCCCAATAACTGCCCGGAACTATCCCCCTAAACGTCATAATAATTATTGTTCGGAACTTTCTAAAAATTGTATCACAGAGGGAATAATGTATTTTTCCTATTTAAGAAATTCAAGAAAATCTAAGAAATTTGCAAGAAAATTATTTTTTACTGTGTAGCGTACGCATACAGTTGAATGTGCCTACCAAATTACTCTCTTGATGAGATCAAGTGTTATCACTTTTTCATTGATATCTTTTGATCTACACGAGAATTTAATTAAGTAATTGTGCTATCTTTGGAACACAATTTTGCAAGAAAATATTGCATTTTTAGCCCACCATCACCAGATGGTGGACTGTTAAAATCATTTTCGTCCGTCAGTCAGTCCTAAGCACCGTCTGTCCGTCCGTAAACAATTCTTGTTATCATGATTTCTCAGGAACTACTGCACGGATCTTTCTCAAATTTGGTACACAGGTTCTCCTTGAGGTCTTGTGCAAGATACCTTTTCTGGTCAGATTCGAAAATCCAATATGGCCACAAGGCAGCCATCTTGGATTCCCCCATGAAACTTTGTTATTGAATTTCTCAGGAACTACTGCACGGATCTTTCTCAAAGTTGGTACACAGGTTCCCTTGGGGTCTAGGTGTGCAAGGTACCTTTTTCGGTCCGATTCGAAAATCCAATATGGCCACCAGGCGGCCATCTTCGATTTCCCCTTGAAATTTTATCAAGATTTCTCGGAAACTACTGCCGGATCTTTCTCAAATTTGGTACACAGGTTCCCCTTGGGGTGTAGTTGTGCAAGATACCTTTTGTGGTTCGATTCGGAAATCCAATATGGTCACCAGGCAGCCATCTTGGATTTCCCCATGAAACTTTATCGTCATTTCTGAGGAATTACTGCATGGATCTTTCTCAAATTTGGTACACAGGTTCCCCTTGGGGTCTAGTTGTGCAAAATACCTTTTTCAGTCCGATTCAAAAATCCAATATGGCCACTAGGCGGCCATCTTGGATTTCCCCCATCAAACATTCTTATCGTGATTTCTCCATAACTACTGCACGGATCTTTCTCAAAGTTGGTACACAGATTCCCCTTGGGGTCTAGTTGTGCAAGATGCCTTTTCGGTCCGATTCCAATATATATGGCCACCAGGCGACCATCTTGGATTTCCCCTTGAAACTTTATCGCGATTTCTTAGGAACTACTGCACGGATTTTTCTCAAATTTGGTACACCGGTTCCCCTTGGGGTCTAGTTGTGCAAAATACCCTTTTCCGTCCGATTCGAAAATCCAATATGGCCACCAGACAGCCATCTTGAATTTTCCCATGAAACTTTGTTATTGCAATTCCTCAGGAAGGACTGCATGAATCTTTCTCAAATTTCTTACACAGGTTCCCCTTGTGGCCCTGCCGTGCAAGATACCTTTTTTGGTCCGATTCGAATATCCAATATGGCCGCCAGGTGGCCATCTTGAATTTCCCGTTGAAACATTGTTATCGTGAATTATCAGCAACTACTTTATCTTTCTGAAATTTGGTACACACGTCCCACATGGGGCCTAGTTGTGCAAAATAATGTTTAGGACTGATTTGAAAATCCAAGTTACGCTTCAAATTAATACGGTATTCTCGAGTTGTGACATTGCATCTCAAGAGTCAGAGGATCAAACTGGGGGGCATATTCTATGTATTGACTATAGAGAATATGCATACCTTCACCTTCTATCTCAAGGAGTTCAAATGATTCCGAATTAAAATGTATTTCTTCAAATTTTAAATTAGTTTACTTTAGTCCATGCCGTTGCATGTGAACTGCCCAGCCCCACCGTTTCATGATCTGCTGGTGGGTCGGCAACACGAAGGGACGTCACTGACTCTTGTGACACAACGTCACTACTCGACAACTGTAGACTACTGCTTGTTTTGATTCAAGGGAGATAATCAGGATTCAGACACGTTCACGGTTTCAACATTACTGCACGGACCGGATGCCTTCAGTATTAAGTTTTGTACCATCTTGCTATTTTCGAGCATGGTATCTGAAAAGAGATATGCCAAAGTGTCAAAGACATTTGTCTTCGCTTCCAGTAGTCCCAATGATGGCACGTGCAAGAACAAACTACTACAAAACGAAGAGGAAAGATCCTCCGGACATTCACTTCCAGACTAACTTTGCTCATTTCACTTGTACTATAACAACCGACATCAAGTGCAGTTTCTAGAAATCTTGAAACTCCTGAAACTTAGAAAGGTAATATCTTGGTGTTTTGCAGTGTCCCTTTTTCGATCTTTTTCGTTCAAATTTGAAATTCTGCAAACAAAATTACAAATGAATCGTTTGTTCTTAGTAACAATGGACAAAAAGATCCTCTTGTCATTAGCTTACAATTATCGGACAATGGTGGGCGCCAAGATCCTTCAGAATCTCTCGTTTAATAGATGTAATAATTACTTTCCACAGACAAAATTTCCGGAACAAATTCTGAAATAGACCTACATTTGAAATTAAATTAATTTCCTTTTACTGAGAAATTATGAACAGGTCTGGTGTGGGATTATTTTCCCGGGAAGACAATCAGAAATGGATCTCGTCGGCGACAGGAAGTTCATCGTAGATCTTCCCCTGGCAAACCTAGACTTGTCTGACGGCCGGGACAAAGATCAATTCTGGAGTTACGCAATCAGCCGCCACTGCTTCTGGGACTACAAAAGACAAGTCTCCAAGTGGCGGTCTGCTTCAACATCGAGAGCTATCATCGCAGATCGACCTTTTGTTATCGGGACCGGATATAAGGCCTTTTCTTCTCAACCGACAACGGGCCTTGAGTCGTCTTCCGTTTCGACACGACGAACTACGACTTCCTATAGGTCAACGTCTGCTGCATCGAGTACTCATCGCTGGCCCTTTGGTTCGTGTTTCAGATCAGCACAACGGGCTTCGGCTTCGCCTCATTGGTCAACCTCAGTTGTTGTCTATCCACAGCCCAGTACATCGATACTATGGGCTCCGGCTTCATCCTATCTATCGACTACTGCTGGTGTGCTTCCACAGCCTAGTACTCTGCTACAACGGGCTTCGACTTCACCTCAACGATCTTAGCACTGTCCTTACGACTGCTTCGTCCAAAACAGCTTCCTGGGCTACGGCATTGTAAAAAAAAATGGGAAAAAATGATCTCCTTGTATAGAATCATCTGATTGGTCAGTTCAAATTGTGAAATGAAATGAGGTTTTTTTTCTTTGGCTGCGCGGCTGCCTTCCAAGACCATGGTTTCTCCGTTCACCCGTCCGTTGCCGATTGTCCCTCGCTCAGATCCCGCAGCGACACTTTGGGCTCCGGTTTTGCATCGACCTACTGTTTCTGCCTCGGTCGATTTCTGGTATCTTGATGTCAATAAGAATTGGATTCTGCCACAACGCCGTTACCGTACACCACAATGACTGGTCGTAGGCAACGACGTTCTCGTACACCACTACGCCGTTCTGGTACACCACAGCGCCGGTCTCGTACGCCACCACGACGCCATACACGACAACGTCGTTCCTGTATGCCTTAACGTGGTTTCCGGAAGCAACACCGTTGGTCTCGGCCATTACGTCGTTTCCCGCTAACTTCCTGTGCTCCGTCTCCGGAATGGGCGTCCATTTTTACTGTCTTCGATCATCAACTTGAGGACGAAGACAAGATAAAGAAACCTTCGTTCTCGTTTCACAGACTTCACGATGGTATTCTCCCTGATAAACCTCCTATACCGGACTGCGATTTGGATCAAGTTTTGAAGTCAACCAAACTGGCCTTACTTAGTCTCTCCTCCAAGGAAGTGGATCATCTTCAGGATATGTTTCTCACCATTCAGCGTATTATGTCGTACACCGACTGGTTCCTGTCCGCCGTAGGCCGACTTGTATTTGATCCTGCCATCCGTCAGTCTAATGGGTCGATTCTTCTGTCCCCCGGTCTTCACACCTACCTACGGGGTTGTTTTTACACACTGAACAAGACTAACTGTCATGTCATCGAGACTGCCGGCTATTCTTATGCTTCTCTGCTTCAGTCGCAACGCAAAGCATTTCTGCGCAACTCCAAGCCTGAGGTTCTGTTTTCAGCTAAGCTCACTTGATGCATCAGCTGTTGATTTCTAAGTTCGTGTTCCACAATGCAATTCAGTCTGTCTTGCCTGGTATTCGTGAGGAGAGGGTGTCTAGACTCTCGCTGCAGCGTCTCTGCGTCCAGCTAATGTCTCGTCTTCATCTGGTCAGAGGAAGAGCCGGAATCAAGCCCACAAGACTACCCAGCATCAAGATGATCCCCCTGGTAGTTTTCGTCCCTTCGACAAGTCTTCGCGTTCCCGTGGTCGACGCACCACACGTGGGAGGTCTTCTAGAGGTAGAGGTGCCTCCAACAAGTGACGGTCTGCACTCCATCTCTCATCCTCATGCCATAGACTTTCATCTTCCGTCATTTCAGTCATCCTGTCGTCGGCGGCCGTTTGCAGCATTTCTGGGAGAATTGGCAGTTCATTACAGACGGCACCTGGGTTCTAGAGACATTTAGAAAAGGATTCCTCTTTCCTCGATTTCCAAACCCAGCACAGGCTCATCTCTCGGCCTCGTTCATCACACTTGCCAATTCCCTCAGGACACGTTCAGACGCTTCTTTCATTCGTCACCACTCTCATCACCAAGGGTGCGGTCAGAGAGCTACCTCAAGCGGAGGACAGCGTCGGTTTCTACAGTCATGTCTTCCTAGTTCCGTAGAAGGATTCCGACCAAATGCGCATGATCATCGACCTGAGACGACTCAACAAACTTCACCTGTCATCAACTCCTCATTTCAAGATGACGTCGGTCTCATCGACTCGGGCCCATGTACATCACCGGGATTGGCTTCTTCATTTGGGCGGCGGACAAGTCTCTCCTCAACGCTCAGATCCGGTTCACTTTGCTCATTCTTCCACATCTGGGGCTCATTTCTCACCCTCAGAAGTCAGGGTTGGTACCGGCACAACTTCGTCGTTTCATCAGGGCAGTCTTCGACACAGTCCAGCAACTGGTTGAACCCCCGGAAGACCGGTAGACCAAGATTCAGACGTTGGTTCTAAAGTTCTTGTCATCGACTTCACAGCCCCTTCATCTTTGGCAAGCCTTCCAGGTCTTCTCACATCTACTCAGGACCTTACTCACTACGGGCACCTCCAAGTTCGGCCTCTGCAGTACCATCTTCATCCATAACTTCAGATGGCATCCCTCAATCCCCAAGTTCCGATATTGACGTCTCTACATCCACATCTGAAAAATCACCATCTCTTCACCGATGTTTTCGAGGTTGGGGAGTCCATCTAGACGATCTAGAGATGTCTGGCAGATGGTCGACTTCGGGTGCCAGTCTTCATATCAACCTTCTGGAGTTAGTCCAGCATTGGAGTCCTCTTCTGGAGAATTCGTCCCTTCTCATCGCAACGGACAATTCGACCGTTTTTGCTCACATCAACAAGATGGGTTCCACCCGATCTTACTCAACCTTTCGTCTGGTTTGGACCCTCTTCGGCTGGGCTCTGCAACATTACTGCCATCTCACCGCTCACCTTGTTGCGGGTCGGTTTTTTGTCCTAGTAGATCGCCTTTCTCGTTCCGACTCCGTTCTTCAGACCGAGTGGCGGTTTCACCCGGAGATCTTCCATCGCATCACCAGCATCTGGGAGTCTTCCTTGATCGACCTGTTTGCGACGAGGAACAATGCACAGTTTTCCCTCTTCGTCAGCCTGATTCTGGACCCTCGAGCCTTCGCCATCGACGCCTGTCGATCAGCTGGGGCTATTTCCTTGAATATGCCTACAGTTCCATTGCCCTGCTTCAGGAAGTTCTACAGGATTGTTCAGCACGACTGCGTCATCTTTCTTGCCGTCCCGTTGTGGCCACGTCGACCGTGGTTTTGCGGCTTTGGTTTCTTTTTCTCACCGCCACACCACGTCGCCTACCAGATTGGCCCAGCCTGTGGCATCAATCTCACGGGATAGTCCACAACTTCCAGTGGCGCAACTTACACGTCTGCAAACTATCCAGGGTGCACTCACAGACCAGGATTTTTCAGCAGAAGTTGCAGAGACGATGGTTTCATCCAACCGATCTTCCACATTACAGCTCTATCAATCTAAGAGGACATACTTCGTCTCCTGGTGTCGAGGCCGAGACATCGATCTCGATGCTGCCTCTCTTCCCATTGTAGCGGATTTCTTCCTTCACCTACACTGGGATAGGAAGTTCCAAATCAGCACAATTGAGGGGTACCGGTCAGCTTTAGCCAGGGTTTTACGTTTATCAACGGGCATCGACATTAGTCTAGATGACAGCATCTCTGCCCTCCTACGTGCCTTCGCCTTACAGTCTCGCCGTACCCGGCAACTGCTACCGAAGTGGGTTATTGGGGTGGTTCTTAGCGCTCTTCTTCGCCCACCTTTCGAACCTCTACAGTCAGCCTCTATTAAAGCTGTTTCCTACTAGACTGCTCTCCTGACGGCCTTCGCCTTGGCTTCTAGAGTTTCCAAGCTTTCGCCCTGGAGAGGAAGTCGATGACCTGGGCGGCAGATTGGTCCCGCATGTCTTTCCGACCACTCCAGAGTTCATCGCCCAATGAGACTCTGCGCCAAGGTCCTTGTGCTCTACGCCTGTATTCTATCCCAGCATTAACAGATTTCGTTCATGGCCATGATGACGACATCCTATTATGCCCTGTACGAGCAATACGTCACTCCCTCACCTGTACCGACCCAGTTCGGGGGTTTCGTCGACTGTTGTTTCTCTCTCTTCATCCAGCTGCTACTCGTGACATCACCAAGAAGACGGTGGCCTCTTGGCTGAAGAAGACCATTAAGTGGACATATCGACTCGCCCTCGACACTCCCCCACTTTTGGCCTCAGCATCTTCCCATGAAATTCGAGCCATCGCTACATCATGGCCATTATGGAAGATCTTATCCATGCATTTTCCCATAGAATACGAGCCATCGTTACATCATGACCATTTTGGAAGAACTTATCCATGGATGACATCGTCCAATCCTGTGCTTGGAGCGCCAATTCGATTTACCGACTACTATGTCAGTACAGACAGATAGAGTGACCACGCTAGGACCGCTGGTAGCTGCCCAACATGTGGTCCGTTTGTTTCAAAAAAGGGGTGGGTCGGTAGCACTGATCGCCACAGCAAGCCAGCCAACCAGGCAAGCCAGCCAGCCGGCTAACAAGACGGCTAATAAGGCCCGACACATCGGGAGCTTCAGAGAGACTTGTAAGACGGCGATGACAGTATGATCAGTTGGCCCACTAGTATTCGGATTCAGAAGCCTGGTATATTGACATGACCCTTCTTACCGTATCACTAGTAATTACTCTCTTGGCTCCCAATTTTGGCTCCTTAGCAGAGTAATTAACGGTACCACATCCACAATCATCTCAGCGGTTACTCTGCATGAACTCAGCAACTACAACAAGGCCGAGGTCCCTACCTCCATCTGTTGGTAGTATGGCATAGCAATAGCAGGTGAAGATTTGAGCAAGAAATATGAAACATTTATAGACTATGTTGGTATTTATTATCAAATCTAAACCTGCTATTGCTTTGATTGCTCAACCCAGCCTCCCCTCAATCTACGGCCTTATACACAACACACTTACGGGCTGCAGTAGAAAAAGGATGGCGTGTTCATGGGGCACATGCGAAGAGTAACCAGCTGAGCTCTCTAAAGGGAGATGACTCTTATTCTGCAAGGATCTCCAACGGAGGATATATGACATAGCAATAGCAGGTTTGATTTGATAATAAATAATGTTTAATTTCTCTTGTGTCCGGACTGTATATCGAACACTTTTCAAGCTACGGGGAATCCTTGTTTTCTTGTACACCACTAACTATCACATGTAAACCCATACAGTGTTGAAAGTTTTCAATTCACTGTTCCACCTGTTCAGACATATGTTTTTTGGGCGTATTTTGAGTTCAGACTGAGCTCTTGTTGGTGAGTGGATACCCTAGCAACAGATGAGGTGTCTCATTCCAAAATTGAGGTCGAGGTCGGAGATCAAAGGTCACTGTGCCCTAGAAATCAAGAAATTCTTGACCAGCGACAATTCCATTTTTTGATGAGTGGATATAATAGGTGGAGATGTGCCGCATACCACCCTGTAGGTCGAGGTCCAAGGTCACTCTGGCCTGAAGATCAGGAAATTATTGAAAATTGCAATTGAGTTATTTCATTAGGGGTAGAGATGTGTCACATACAAAATGTAGGTCATGGTCGAAGGTCACTGTGACACCAAATTGGAGCAATCTTCAAACATCACTGTTTTCAGGGGTCAGTAGATACATTAGGGGGACACGATGTGTCATGTACCAAAATTTAGCTTGAGGTCACTGTGACCCCAAAATCAGGAAATTGTTAAAAATCTCATTTTTTTGTGTTCGTAGATACATTAGGGTAAAACAATAAAAACTTAGGGCAAGGTGACGCGAAAATCAGTAAATCATTAAAAGACACAATTGTTTGTGTCACTACATACATTAGTGGGAGACAATATGTCACGTATCATAATTTAGGTCAAGGTCACTGTCGCCCCAAAATCAGGGAATTGTTAAAAATCGCGATTTTTTTTTATCTGTAGACACGTTGAGAGGAGATAAATTGTCATAGGTCAAAAGTCAAGATCACTGTGACACACAAATCGGGATTTCTTTTAAAATCACAAAATTGAGTTCAAGGTCAAAAATGGTCACTGTGACGCCCAAGATTGGAAAATCATTAGAAGCTTCTTTTTGTGTCAATAGATACATTATGTGGAGACGATGTGTGACGTACCAAAAATTAGATATGGTCACTGACCCAAACATCAGGAAATCATTCGCACATTTTTGTGTCAGTACATACATGTGTACAATAGGTGTTGTGTCGAGTACCAATTTAGATCAAGATCAAAAACCAACGTCCCTGTGACCCCAATATCGGAAAATTGTCAAACGTGACAATATTTTGTGTCCATAGATATATTAAGGGGAGACGATGTGACGTACCAAAATTTGGGTCAAGGTCGGTATGACCCCCAAAATCAGAAAATCGTTACTAATTGATTTCTTTCGGTGTTAGACGATACATATGGAGAGACGATGTCTTGTGCAGGAGTATTTTGAAGCTAATTTTGGATTGTTTGTCAGGGGATGCATATGGAGGAAAAGATGTCACATACTAAAAGAGGACACATACCAAAATTGAGGTCAAGTTCGAACAAAGGTCACTGCGACCCCTTGTCTTTATTGCACCATGTAAGCGTCCTGTCTGTGTCTTGTGTGCTGTCCTCATCGGGCTCTACAGACTAGTCTTTTGTGTTAAATGCCGTCATTTACATCTAACGACGATACAGCTCACCAATCTCCAATGTACGAGTTGTCACAGCGAAACAGCTCACCAATTACCAGTATACGAGTTGCCAGAGCATTTCCATCATAGCTCTAGATTTGTATCTAATACCGCTTATGCCGGTGCTAGGGGCCGTGTGGTCATATCATCCAAGTTGCCACATGAACAGGTACAATAAATGCGTACCTGAGATACAACACATATCACGAATCGTTAGATTCTTGGTATGTGCTTTAGATAGGTTAACCAGAAGATTATTCTGTGAAGTCATGTGACGCAGTCAGTATGTCGGCACCTCTTCCCACTTCCCTTATATGTGTTGTAATTTCCTAGGGTGGATGGAGGGTGTCTGGTTCCATCCTGCTTCAAAGATTTCTTCTTTGAAGTGGCACGAACACAACTTGGCTGGGTGGTGCTTAGTTGGTTCGTCGCGATATAGCTGAAATATTGTTGAAAGTGACGTTAAATTCTATTCACTCACCCACTCACTCACCCGAAATAGGGAAATCATTAAAAAACGCCTTTTTGTGTTAGTAGATACATTAGGGTAGACGGTGTGTCCGGAACCAAAATTGAGGTCAAGGTCACTGTGACCCCAAACTCAGAAAATCATTAAAAATCACATTTTTAAGTCAGTAGATACATTAGGGGTAGACGATGTGTTACGTTCCAAAACGCCTCAACTGACTGTGGCAGCCCCGTGGGGCTTCCGGGGATTGACCTGGGATGTCGTTGTGCACACCGCAGGTCATGGTAAGAATAAGCCTCAGCTCCTCAGAGAGCTTGTCGTAAGAGGCGACTAACTCAGGCACCCGTGGGTATCCCGGGTGTGAAAAAGAATAGGACCCCACCTGTGTGTGAAAAGGAATATGACCCAACGTCGTGATATGACTGAAATGTAGTTGAAAGCGACGTTAAATCATATTCACTCACTCACTCACCCAAATGCCTGTGGAGGCGGGCGATGTGAACCCATTTTAAATCTCGCCGATCGCCTCGGCCGCCGCAGCGATTTCGATACTGACCTATCACATCCCGTACATCTCTGATATGTTTAACTTCACAGCATCTGTTGAGGAGATGAAGCTCTTCCCCGTCCAGTTTGTTTGGCCCGCGTGATAATGCAGTTGCGTTTGCCACGTACATCCGTTATACCCGTAATGTCGCTCGGTGTCAGTACAATGTGATTGAGTGGGGTGTCATGTCTGCCTACGTCATGATATTTCAGTGGGACAGCACTATAAAATGGCAGCATTAGATCTGCTCTGTTACAAGTAGGTACCTCCGCCCCTCCGCTCCCCTCTCTTCCCTTCCCCGTCGTGATAAAGCTGAAAAAATGTTGAAAGCGACGTTAAACCCTACTCATTCACTCACTCACTCACTCGCTATAGCCAGTGGCAGCCCGCCTACGAAACTAAAATGTTAAAGAAGTGATTTTCGTCACAGGCATTCTTCGTGATCTCGATTAAGCTTATTGTTTTGAACCCGAGCAGACCAATGCGGTAGAACTGGATGATCTGATGGGTGCGGCCAAGTACAATTCCAACATCGCCGACTTATTCACCAAAGGATCCCATCATCGGAACCTGTCCGTTATCTATCTGACCCAGAATCTCTTTCCTCTAGGAAAGGCCTCCTGAGATACTGCATTGAACTGCCAAATTTTTGTGTTGTTCTTCAATTCCATCGACAGAGCGCAAATCCGTGTGTTTGATGGTCGAATTTAACATCAGAACATCGACCATTTCATGAATTCGTTTCAAGCTTCGACGAGTCGACGGAACAGCTACCTGTTCGTAGACTTAAAAGCCAATACCCCTGAAGATCACCAATTGACGACCCACCTCTTACCACGCGAGGGGCCACCACGAAGTCCGACTGTGAGCCAGCGATACTCAGGCCATCCACCGAATCCATACAGCGGGCCCTCTTCTTGCCACAAATCCCGGAATACTCTTATCAACTAACCGTGGCTGTCCAACCCAAAACCCTTACAAGGGAATGAACACAATGCGGACAGAAGCTTATAGCGGGATCTGTTCAAAGAAGGCATGAATGCCGAGGCGAGGCACACGTTGCAGGCCACAGAAAAAAGTTTCACCACAGGATATTCGAAAGAGGAAGCCGCATTTGTAGCCCTTAGCACAATAGCACCCCGACTATGACGGGATTTATGATGGGCCTGCGCGCCATATCCTTACTTCCTCTATAAACCAGTCCAGTCCAGGTCCATCATGAAGATGAAGCGTCACTTGGAGGTTACCACCCACCGAGGCCCTGCAAAATGCGATCAAAATGCGGAAACAGCTGTTCCAGGATCTGTTGCCGTTACAATAATCTGGACTGTACGATGACGATTAGGGATACGTTTAACGGACAAGAGCAAACATGGACGAAGGTTGACGTAACATCAAATGGCGGCTTTTGATTGGACAAGAGCGGCCGAGAATACATCTAACGATCAGGAACGAATATGACAGATCCAACATCAAATGGCGGCTTCTGATTGTACTTCTGAAAGGATACCCCACCAGGTCCATTTGGACTAAGTATGGTCCCTAGATTGCCCAAACACGTTCCAGCGCACACCCATAATTCCTTCTTTCGTTACTACTGCTCAACTCCACATTTGTAGCATGGCGTCACTTCCAGTCCAAACTACCCCAAGCGTAGTCTACACACCGAGGGCTTCAATATGACACCCAGCACGATCCATTCGGACCACGGACCAGCATTCGGATCACGGATGATCCATCTCTACCTCAAAACGTCCATTCAAGTGCCCTTTTGCCACTATTCTCTGTCTGAGCATGCGCACATTGACGGCATAAACGATACACCAGTCAACTTGGAATCTCCCCCACTGGTACTTCAATATGACACCCCACACGATCCATTCGGACCACGGATGATCCATCTCTACCTCAAGTTTAGGTGTGGATATTTGAATGTGGATAAGTGGATGTAGATGTGGGGATATGTGGATGTGTGGCTATGGGTGTGTGTGTGGATGTGGATGTTAGTTTAGGTGTGGATATTTGGATGTGGATAAGTGGATGTAGATGTGGAGATATGTGGATGTGTGGCTCTGCGTGTGTTTGTGGATGTGGATATATGGATATTTGGATATGGATAAGTGTATGTAGATGTGGGGATATATGGATGTCTGGATATGGATGTGTGTATGGATGTGTGTATGTGGATATATGAATATTTGAATGTGGATAAGTGGATATAGATGTGAAGATATGAGGATGTATCGCTATGGTGTGTGTGTGAATGTGGATATATTGATATTTGGATGTGGATAAGAGGATGTAGATGTGGGGATATGTGGCTGTGTGGCTATGGATGTGTGTGTGTGGATGTGTGTATGTGGATATGTGGATATTTTGATGTGGATGTAGATGTGAGGATATGTGGCTGTGTGGCTATGGATGTATGTGTGTATGTGGATATTTGGATGTGGATAAGCGGATGTAGATGTGGGGATATATGTATATCTGGATATGGAAGTGTGTGTGGATGTGTGGATGTGGATATATGGATATTTAAATGTGGATAAGTGAGGGGAGGGAAGGAATTTGGCTTAATGTTACACGCAAGTATGTTTCACTTATATGGTGACAGTCAGTTTGGTTGTTGGAGGAATGTGGATAAGTGGATATGGATGGGAAGATGAGGATGTGTGGCTATGGTGTGTGTGAATTTGGATATATTTATGTGGATAAGCGGATGTTGATGTGGGGATATGTGGCTATGTAGCTATGGCTGTGTCTGTGTGGGTGCGTGTATGTGGCTATGTGGATATTTTGATGTGGATAAGTGGATGTAGATGTGGGGCTATGGATGTGTGGCTATGGATGAGTGTGTGTGGATGCGTGTATGTGGATATGTGGAAATTTCAATGTTTAAATGAATGTGGATGTGAGGATGTGTGGATGTGTGGCTATAGATGTGTGTGGATATGTGGATGCGGATAAGTGGATGTAGCTGTGGGGATATGGGGATGTGTGGCTATGGATGTGAGTGTGTGTATGAAGATACGTGGATATTTGGATGTGGATAAGTGGATGTAGATGCGGGGCTATGTGGATGTGTGGCTATTGATGCTTGTTTGTATGTGTGTAGGAAGATATTTGAATGAGGATAAGTGAATGTAGATGTGGGGATATGTGGATGTGTGGCTATGGATGTGTGTGTGGATGTGTGTATGTGGATATGTGGAATTTCAATGTTTAAAATGGATGTGGATGTGAGGATGTGTGGATGTGTGACTATAGATGTGTGTGTGGATATTTGGATGTGGATAAGTGAATGTAGCTGTGGGGATATGTGGATGTGTGGCTATGGATGTGTGTATGGATGCGTGTATGTCGATATTTGAATGTGAATACGTGCAGGTAGATGTGAGGATATGTGGATGTGTGGCTATGGATGTGTATGTGGATGTGTGTATTTGGATACATGGAAATGTGGATAAGTGGATGTAGATGTGAGAATATGTGGATGTGTGGCTATGGAGGTGAATGTGGGTATGAAGATATGTGGATATTTGGATGTGGATAAGTGGATGTAGACGTGTGGATATGTGGATGTTTGGCTATTGATGCTTGTTTGGAAGTGTGTAGGAAGATATTTGAATGAGGACAAGTGAATGTAGATGTGGGGATATGTGAATGTGTGGCAATGGATATGTGTGTGCATGTGTGTATGTGGATATGTAGATATCTGGTATGGATAAGTGGATGTAGATATTAGGATACGTGGATATGTGTGTGAATGGATGTGTGGATGTGGATAAGTGGATGTAGATCTGGGGATATGTGGCTGCGTGGCTATGGATGTGTGTATGTTGATTTGTTGATATTTGGATGTGGAAAAGTGGATGTAGATGTGGAGATGTGTGGATGTGTGTGCGTGTGTCTGTGTGTGTGTGTGAACATTGAGCTTAGTTAGCCGTCTCTCTTTCGGAAGACACAGAGGCTCTGAATAGCCGATCTTTTCTGTCGCTGTAAGACAGAACCGTCATTGCCACAGCGTCAGCATCAATACAGCATAGACCATTGTGAGGCCAACGAGCCGTTGCTGGTACCGGCGTGAGCGCTCGTGGTCCATAGCCCGGGCATCAAGGATGGCTGTCATAGTCCAGTAGGCGTGGGTGATAGCACAACTCTCCATCTATTCGACTCTGTCGAGGACCGCTTCTGTGAACTTTTTCAGGATCTGGCGTC
>JAVTVY010046964.1:0-24005 GCA_036873755.1 Hanleya hanleyi
AGGAGGGATTCTTCATGACTTCAAGAAGATCCCCATATATAGAATTATTGATGATTCTTGAGTTACTGAGGTTCTTTCTGAACTCGAAAAGATTCTCAGGCGGTGATCTTGGTGGATTTCATCAGGTTCCGTCTAAAAGACTAAACTTCCTATTCTAGATTATTGGCGATTTTCAACAGCTCGTATAATGGACATGCGACAGGTTCCAGATTTTTGAAGAACCAAGAAGAACTAATATTTCTAAGAGTGAATGCCGGCGAGGCCGATTGTCCGATAGTTAGAAAACAGGATTGTTCGATTCGTCTTCGTTTATCGGAGCTTCCTGAAACTTCAGTCCGTGTGCTCAATGGTATATAAGGACATTTGTACTGACGTCTGATAATTGTTGGCTCGACCTCATCTGGAAGTGTATTTCGGGATAGTTCGTCTCGACATCTGACACACATAACACATGATTTATCCCGTTTCTCTACGAATCCAGTCGGCGTATTAAAGATGGCCTTTTGACGAGAGCGCGACGACCTTGTATTACTTTCCTTGGAGTCTGTGTACGGATTTTTCAGATGAATAATGGCTGGAGATGATGCTTTTTCTTTCTTTTCTTTTTTTTGGACTCACCCTGTATATAAGCATTTAGATATTCCGGTTTTCATATTTAAAGTAGCCTATTCGGTGTTCGGATATTGTACGTCATAGGTTTCACACAAACTTATGTGACTACGGTAGGTAATGAACAAATCTTGCAGAATGTGTAAGGAGACGTCTGCTGTGAGTGAATCTTTCGCAATAAACTATCTTCTGTTTTGCAAATTTTTATTTTATACCGGCGTCAATAATACCATGTTGTGAATGAGACATTTCCCTTCTAGACGCGGAGTCACGTGGAAGAAGCAAGGACTCCAATCACGAGAGTTAACCCACATAAGTTAAACAACAGAGTCAGTCACGAAGAATTAATAAGAATAGAGTACCCATCCTCCATAATGCAGGTCTGTATACCCCGTACCACCGTACCCATATACCCTGCAGGCCGATTAGCGCTGTACAATTATTACTGGGACTGTCCGTTTACAATATCAGCCAATGAACGGACGGCGTTTTGGGGCAATACGCCACCTTCGTGGGATCTTGGCATATTTAGTGAAGGCCCAATTTACGTGGAGAAAAACTGAGCACTTTGAACTCCGTGAGGAAACAACCCATTATTAGTCAAAACATTCACGGATATGAACATCTGTCTTCAAAGGAGAGTTCGTAAGTTCACGAATGCACTCCGGAATAATTCCGATTGAATTGGCTGCATGGTATTCATTGCGGCGTACAAGCTATCTGTCATGGTTCGGATTTGATAGACGAACCATGACTTGGGATGATGAGCACTCCAGGAAATAATCGAGAGTTACATATGGGCAATTGATCATGTCCGGACAGAATCTCTAACAGAATCATCAATAATTTTATATAAAGGTCGAATTGGAAACCCCTTGGAAATCATCGTCCTGCACGGGTGTCTTACTGAGTTCAGACGAAACCTCTTGGAAATCATCGTCCAGCATGCGTGTCTTACCAAGTTCTGACGAAACCTCTTGGAAATAATCTTCATACAACCATGTGTATCTTACCAAGTTCAGACGAGACCTCTTCGAAATCATCGTCCTACATGGGTGTCTTATCAAGTTCAGACGAAACTTCTTGGGAATCATCGTCCTACAACCATGTGTCTTAACAAGATCAGACAAAACTTATGGAAATCAGCGTCCTTAATGAGTCTTACCAAATTCAGACAAAACCACTTGGACATCATCGTCCTATATGGGTGTCTCCTAAGTTCTGAAGAAATCTCTTAGAAATCGTCCTATCTCTGTGGATGTTAACGTGCCAAATTCTACACATAAAGCCATCGCATATGCCTAACCCTCTTTATATTTGAAGCCTATTCGGTGTTTGTATAGTGCACGTCCAAACGATTCAAACAAACTTATATGACTATATAATTAACACATCTTGTAGAATGTTTAAAGGTAAGTCTGTTACGAGTGAATCTTTCGCAATAAACTAGCTTTTGTTTTGCAAATTTTTATTTCATACCAGCTTGTGATTCGGCGCCAATAGTGCCATGTGAATAAGATATTCCGCTCATGGACGCGGAGTCACGTGGAAGAACCTCACTCAGGTCTAACAACAGAGTCAGTCCCGAGAAATTAAGAAGAATAGAGTACCATACTGACGAATCCTCTAGAAAATAATCAAGAGTCACATAATGGGCATCTGATCAAGTCCGGATAGAATCTCTAGGAGGATCAACGCTTGAAAATCATCGTCCAACATGGGTGTCTCATCAAGTTCAGACGAGACATCTTGGGGAATCATCGTTCAACATGAGTGTCTCATCAAGTTCAGACGAGACATCTTGGGGAATCATCGTCCAACATGGGTGTCTCATCAAGTTCAGACGAGACATCTTGGGGAATCATCGTTCAACATGGGTGTCGCATCAAGTTCAGACGAAACCTCTTGGGGAATTATCGTCCAACATGGGTGTCTAACCAAGTTCAGACGAAACCTCTCGGGGGAATCATCGTCCAACATGGGTGTCTTCCCAAGTTCAGACGAGACCTCTTGGGGAATCATCGTCCAACATGGGTGTCCTACCAAGTTCAGACGAGACCTCTTGGAGAATCATCGTCCAACACGGGTGTCTTCACGGGTGTCTTACCAAGTTCAGACGAGACCTCATGGGGAATCATCGTCCAACATGGGTGTCTCATCAAGTTCAGACGAAACCTCTTAGGGAATCATCGTCCAACATGGGTGTCTAACCAAGTTCAGACAAAACCTCTTGGGGAATCACCGTCCAACATGGGTGTCTCACCAAGTTCAGACGAGACCTCTTGGGGAATCGTAGTCCAACATGGGTGTCTCATCAAGTTCAGACGAAACCTCTTGGAAATAATCCTTCTACAACCATGTGTCTCTTAACAAGTTCAGACGAAACCTCTGGAAATCGGCGTTCTACATGGCTGTCTTGCAAATTCAGATAAAACCTAGTTCTTTGAAAACGTCGTTCAACATGGGTGCCTTACCAAGTTCAGACAAAACTTCTTGGACATCATCGTCCAATTGGCTGTCTTCCCAAGTTCGGACGAAACCTCTTGGAGTTCGTTCAATCTCTGTGGATGTTTATAACATGCCCAATTCTACATCTCAAGCCTTAGCATATGGATAATCCGCTTTTTATGTTTGAAGTAGCCTATTTGTCTTCTGAAAACTGAACGTCAACACGTTTTACACAAACTTACAGGACTATATAATGAACACATCTTGTAGAATGTGAAAAGAGAAATCTGCTATGTATGATGGCCGAGAAGGGATATCGCTGTATTGTGTTATGAATCTGGACCGACACACGAAGGCAGGATGCGAAGTCGCGAAGGCAGGATGCGAAGTCGCGAAGCCAGGATGCGGAGAAACGAAGGCAGGATGCGAAGCGCGAAGTCAGGATGCGAAGGCAGGATACGAAGTGCGAAGCCACGATGCGAAGCGCGAAGTCAGGTCGCGAAGGCAGGATGCGAACTCGCGAGGCCAGGATGCGAAGCGCGAAGTCAGGATGCGAAATCAAAACATACAGCGCGAAGTCAGGATGCGAAATCAAAACAATGCGAAGCCAGGATGCGAAGTGGCGAAGCCAGGATGCGAAGTGGCGAAGCCAGGATGCGGAGCGCGAAGTCAGGATGCGAAATCAAAACAATACAATGCAAAGACTGGAAGCGGAGCGAAATCAAAACAAAGCGGAGCGCGAAGTCAGGATGCGAAATCAACACAATGCGAAGCGCGAGGTCAGGATGCGAAATCAAAACAATGCGGAGCGCGAAGTCAGGATGCGAAATCAAAACATCAGCATTGCGCATGATCCTATCAAAACGAGGCCGGTTTGTAGCCCCGATTCCTAATATGCATTGCAGGGGCAATTGAAGATTATTGTCGGTTGTTGTTATCACAGCAACGGAGGAAGTAAAATTATTTTGATGTGTACATTTGCTTTGCATTACTGATGTTTTATAGAAATTCACAAATGGTATTTTGAATATTTTCAGATCTGGCGTTTCGGGAATGATTAAAACCGACCCGAATAATTGATAATTAATACTGAAGCGCCCAAAGCTTTCATAAGACTCTAAGTTAGCCTGGTGACTGTTCAGGTTGACATTTTTATTCCAATCTTGCAAAATTTCCAGTTAGTCTGGTGTGTGAATGGGCCATACCATCTAGGAATAATTGAGAATTATTGCTTACCAGATAAATTGGTCCTAAAATATAGTGTATATAGTGTAATTTTCCATGCTTGACAAACACGGGCTCTCGCTTTAAAATATGGCCATGTATGAGTATTATAGTAAGCTACATGTATATGATTATTTAGTGATTCTAAAAAAAAATAGAAATTTTAAAATTGAAAAAAAAATAAAATTTTAAAATTAAGAAAGCAATTTAAATTAAAAAATTTTAAAAATATATCTCTGACACAACAGTGCTACTTAGCCCTGTGTCCGAAACGATCCTGGCCAATTCTAAGATGATGATATAAAATGTGAAATCAAGGATCAATATTTCCATACATCCTTATTATCTGCTAATAAATATATACACACGGAAACAGATAGACTATTAACAAATAGTTAGTTTGGGGCTATTGTCTAAAACTCGTATGCTCGTCACTCCATGCCAAAAGTCTACGTATAGGGCAATATCGTAATTCGCGAAAATTAAAAAAGTTTCCTGTTTAGCATCACCGCCCGCCCCGAAATATTCGGCCGCCCCAATTTTTTTGTTTTTATGCTTTTTTTATTCCTCATCTTTGGAATCGACGCTCCGAGACCGAAGTCAAGCGATTTAGAAGTAGATATCTCAATAAATGTACACTAAAATTTAATGAAACTAGATCCAGATACAAGCCAAACGATTTTTCTGTTCAATAAACTAGTTACATCATTCATCCGACGATGCATATAGTTTGGAGTCCGAAGTCGAGATTGTCAAGGCCGAGGCCGCCAAACATTGCCAATTTATTGTTTCTCTGTTTACGTCAACCCTTTGGAATATAAGCATAAATAAAGAGATATTCTTGTCTATTCTATATGGTACAAATCGGCCGTGTTCTAATTCATTTCCAGAATTCCCCGTCAGTGTCCACCACAGAAACAGCCAAATCAAATAGTTCGATAAAACAGGCTTTGGGTGCGCATTTAAAACTTGGACAGTTATAAACCAGAATTGAAAATACACAAATTGATATATATTTGTTCAAATATTATTCGAAATTCAAAACCATCTATCACTGAGTGATAATACCGCATGGTATCATAACGGTTCTCGGAAATGGTCTCAATCCCGCTAAAAACGCATGTCGCTCTCGCAACGGTCCTTTTCAGGGCCACCCAAAATTTACCGTCATCCCTCGAGGTGTAGGCCTATCGGCTCTGCAAAATCATGATCATCGACATGGATCGCTCAGCCTCATTATGGAATCACAATATACCCTAATTAACAAATTTAATAATAAGAGTTTTACAAAAATTTACGTGGAGGGTGTTCGTAGGCCATATCATGTTATTTAGTGCAGGTGTCATTTTCCGCCGCCAAACTGTCACACTAAAAATACCACGTGGGAGATAGCCGGATTCCATGGGAATTGGCCCATTTATGTTTGAATAAGAGTAACTGGGTTCCCGTTTTCAAGATATATTATTGCTGGTTGTGAGTTCCCACAAATATAGTGAAGACAGGAAATCATCCCTTGATAGAATAACAAAAATCCACAAAAACGAGGCAATGTTTTGGGATTTTATTTTTAACATCATTTTTAACATCATGCTAAACAGGAAATTAATTTTAACCAGCTTTGGGATGATCTGTTCAACCTGAAATGTACGTGACTAAGTCCTGCGAGAGTGTTAGCACTTCGTTGGTTAGCATAATGTTATTAATACTGCCACTTTGATCTGCTTAGCAATTTATCTGGTAAGCAATAATTCTCAATTGTTTTTAGATGGTATGGCCCATTCACACACCAGTCTAACTGGAAATTTTGCAAGATTGGAATAAAAATGTCAACCTGAACAGTCACCAGGCTAATTAGAGTCTTACGAAAGCTTTGAGCCCTTCAGTATTAATTATCAATTATTCGGGTCGGTTTTAATTATTCCCGAAACGACAGATTTGAAAATATTCAAATTACCATTGTGAATTCTATAAAACATCAGTAATGCAAAGCAAAAGGTACAAATTAGAATAATTTTACTTCTCCGTTGCTGTGATAATAACAACCAGCAATAATCTTCAATTGCCTCTGCAATGCATATTAGGAATCAGGGTTACAAACCGGCCTCGTTTTGATAGAATCATGCCCAATGCTGATGTTTTGATTTCGCATCCTGACTTCGCGCTTCGCATTGTTTTGATTTCGCATCCTGACTTCGCGCTCCGCATTGTTTTGATTTCGCATCCTGACCTCGCGCTTCGCATTGTTTTGATTTCGCATCCTGACTTCGCGCTCCGCTTTGTTTTGATTTCGCATCCTGACTTCGCGTTTCGCATCCTGACTTCGCGCTTCGCATCCTGCCTTCGCATCCTGACTTCGCGCTCTGCTTCCAGTCTTTGCATTGTATTGTTTTGATTTCGCATCCTGACTTCGCGCTTCGCATCCTGTCTTCGCCACTTCGCATCCTGGCTTCGCCACTTCGCATCCTGGCTTCGCGCTTCGCATTGTTTTGATTTCGCATCCTGACTTCGCGCTGTATGTTTTGATTTCGCATCCTGACTTCGCGCTTCGCATCCTGGCCTCGCGACTTCGCATCCTGCCTTCGCGACTTCGCATCCTGACTTCGCGCTTCGCATCCTGACTTCGCATCCTGACTTCGCGCTTCGCATCGTGGCTTCGCACTTCGCATCCTGCCTTCGCATCCTGACTTCGGGCTTCGCATCCTGCCTTCGTTCTTCGCATCCTGGCTTCGCGACTTCGCATCCTGCCTTCGTGTGTCGGTCCAGATTCATAACACAATACAGCGATGTCCCTTCTCGGCCATCATAGCTATGAGTGAATCTCTCGTAAGTGCCTTTGAAAGTTTAAACAAAATCTCTTGGAAATCATCGTTACACAACCATGTGTGTTTTACCAAGTTCAGACAGACCTCTTGGAAATCAGCGTCCTGAGCGGTGACCGTGTCCGTTCAGACGAAACTTCTTGGGAATCATGGACATACAACCGTGTGTGTGTTAACAAGTTTATAGGAAACCTCTGGAAATCAGCGTCCTACATGGCTGTCTTACCAAGTTCAGACAAAAGTTCTTGGACATCATGGTTCTACAAGTTCGGACGAAACGTCTTAGAAATCTTCCTATCTCCGTGGATGTTTATAACATCATGCCCAATTCCAAATCGTATCGCATATGGATGATCCACACGAACTTATAGGACTGTTTAACTGTTATGCTGCTAAATTCTTTTGCATGATGTACGAGGAGAAATGCTGACTTTTTTTTTTTAAATCCGGATTTCATGAACAAAAATATTATTTAATTTCGTTTGCTGGTGACTGGCCTAACATATCAATGTATCCCAACTTGTTTAGTCAATGCTATTCGACCGCCTTTTATAGCAAAATCGACGATGTTGTCAGCGTAAATAAAATTTATTTGAAGAGACTACAGTATTTTGGTAGAATTGCGGTTGAAAATGGCGAATTATGAGGAATTACAGCGGAAAATCTTGGTTTTTCAGCTGCCTTTCTCCCTGGTCTTTTCCGAGTTTTCGTCCGCCATTTCGGGCGTATGACGTCTCATTGGAAAGGGAATTCCTTGTAGTTTCTGATTGAAGGCGTGATTTCGACGGATGGCCAATCAAACAGACGATAACATCGCAAAACTGCAAGGGGGTGTTTTCCCGTTTCTCTAGTAACGCTAACAGCCGATCCTATGTCGGTAACCTTGATTGGACAAGCGTGGTAACGTGACCTACATCGTGACCTACATCGAAGCGCTCATTGGCCAGAGCCTTGAACTGGGTCAAGCTGATCTGAGGGAGACGCCATTTTATCTCCTTGCGACGAAATTACGTAGCGCAGAAGCTCGACAGAAATTTGAAAATAAAGTTTGTTTAGCGGATTTCATCGAAACCCACACTTTGGAAATATAAACTGAGCTTCTGTACTTCAACTATACCAAAGAATCATATATTTTGAAGGGGTTTTCTGTGAGTATTTTATATTTTCTGGGTGGCTTCTCGACAACGTTTTATGGAAATCTCCGTTGGTGTTTTTCTATTTTTCAATTTTATTTCTTCCTCCCGACTTCGTTATTCTGAGACAGAATATCAAGTTTACATCCAAGAAATCAAATCAGTCTTAGCTAACAATATATGTATGGTTTTTATCGAGTTTCATGCTTGGTAAATTTGAAAAAAAGCGATTCCAGAAAGGTACCTCGCTGTACTCGCATTGACAGAAGCAAAGGCAAGCCACTATTGCGGCTCGTCGCATTTTTCGTATAGAAAGACGAGAGCCGTATGAACGGCTCGCCGCAGCGTAAAGGTTAATGAACACATCTTGCAGAATGTGAAAAGAGAAATCTGCTATTAGTGAAACTCTCGCAAGAAACTATCTCGTGTTTTTCGTAGGTGTCTTACAGAGTTCAGACCAAACGTCTTGAAAATCATCATCCTATATGGGTGTCTTGGAAATCATCGTCCAAACAACTATGTGTCTTACCAAGTTCAGACCAAACTTTTTGAGAATCATCGTTCAAACAACCATGTGTCTTACCAAGTTCAGAAAAAACTCTAGAAACAAACGTCCTACATGGGTGGCTTACCAAGTTCGACAAAACGTGCAAAAAATCATCGTCATATATGGGTGTCTTACCAAGTTCAGACAAAACCTCCTGCAAATCATTGTCCTACATGTGTTTGTCTTGTCAAGTTCAGACAAAACGTCTTGGAAATCATCGTCCTACATGGGTGTCTTACCAAGTTCAGACGAAACCTCTTGAAAATCATCGTCCTGTCTTATTAAATTTAGACAAATCCACTCGAACATCATCGTCTTACATGGGTGTCTTATAAAGTTCAGACCAAACTCTTCGAAATCCTCGTCCTATATGGGTATCTTATCAAGTTCGGACGACACCTCTTGAAAATCATCGTCCTACATGGGTGTCTTATTAAGTTTAGACAAAATCACTCGAAAATCATCGTCTTAAATGGGTGTCTTATCAAGTTTAGACAAAACTCTTGGAAATCTTCGTTCTACATGGGTGTCTTATCAAGTTCGGACAAAACCTCCTGGAAATCATTGTCCTACATGTGTCTTATCAAGTTCAGACAAAACGTCTTGGAAATCTTCGTTCTATATGGGTGTCTTATCAAGTTCGGACAAAACCTCCTGGAAATCATTGTCCTACATGTGTCTTATCAAGTTCAGACAAAACGTCTTGGAAATCTTCGTTCTATATGGGTGTCTTATCAAGTTCGGACAAAACCTCCTGGAAATCATTGTCCTACATATGTGTCTTATCAAGTTCAGACAAAACGTCTTGGAAATCATCGTCCTATATGGGTGTCTTTATCAAATTCGAACGATACCTCTTGCAAATAAGCGTCGTACATGGGTGTTTTACTCTTATCAAGTTCAGACAAAACTCTTGGAAATCATCATCCTATATGGATGTCTTATCATGTTCGGACGACACCTCTAGCAAATCAGTGTCGTACATGGGTATCTTATCAAGTTCAGACCAAACTCTTCGAAATCCTCGTACTATATGGGTGTATTATCAAGTTCGGACGACATCTCTTGAAAATCATCGTCCTACATGAGTGTCTTATCAAGTTTAGACAAAACCACTCGAAAATCATCGTCTTAAACGGGTGTTTTATCAAGTTTAGACAAAACTCTTGGAAATCTTCGTCTTAAATGGGTGTCTTATCAAGTTCGGACAAAACCTCCTGCAAATCATTGTCCTACATACATGTATGTGTCTTATCAAGTTCAGACAAAACGTCTTGGAAATCGTCGTCCTATAAGAGTGTCTTTATCAAATTCGAACGACACCTCTTGCAAATCAGCGTCGTACATGGGTGTTTTACTCTTATCAAGTTCAGACAAAACTCTTGGAAATCATCGTCCTACATGGGTGTTTTATCAAGTTCGGACAACATCTCTTGCAAATCACTGTCGTACATGGGTATCTTACCAAGTTCAGACGAAACCCCTGAAAATCAGCGTCTTACATACATGTGTGTTACCGAGTTCAACCAAATCTATTGAAAATAATCGTCTTATATGGGTGTCTAACCAAGTTAAGACAAATCTCCTTGTAGATTGCCGTCCTACATGGGTATCTTATCGAGTTCAACAAACCCTATTGAAAATCATCGTCATATATGGGTGTCTTACCAAGTTCAGACAAAACCCCTCGAAACCCAGTCCTTAGCAAGAGGCTTTGTTTGAACTCTGTCTTATCAAGTTCAGACGACACCTCTTGGAAATCTCGTCCTACATGGTTGTCTTACCAGTTCAGACAAAATTTATTTGGCGTTATTAAGAATCCAAAGAACAGTCGCAAACAAAGTGTAAGTGTGATATAGATCCCAATGGGAGACGACTCAGAAATTCATTCTGAGAAAAGATGAATACGGTATGCTTGATGGGCTCGTTTGATATGTCCGATCTGACCATACTAAATTCGATTGTTCTCCGTCTGTCACCATACTCGTGTATTACAATTGTCCCAGCCGACAAAGTTGTGTACTTGTATAGACTAGTAGTTTATACTTTGTCGCACTACCAAAACAACTTCAGCACATCATGAGTCCTTGAACCGACATTTCATCTCTGATACAGGGACACTTTAACCTTGAACTCGTCACCTCCATTTCACGATTCATACGGTGTCAAATTTCTCTGCAGAATACTAAAAAAACATACACCGTGTGTTGTACACGCTTTAAAGCCCGCTCTATACATAACCAAAGTCGGTCCATTTTAGTCGTCTACTATGGAGAAGGTCAAAAATCAATAATTGGCTCCGCATAAATTTTCTTTTTTCCCGGCGTGTACAACAACTGAACAAAATGACTACTATAACTCGTGATATTGCTAATATACCACGCATAAGATAACTTTGTAGTTAGGTCCATATAAAACTCTTTAATGGCTGTTTCATCATGTACCGCATCCTCGCGAGCCAGTGTATCGATCGATCTGTTAGGATCGATAGACTGCATATGGCTTGGTTAGTTATCCATACCAGTTCTTGATATAAATAGATCAAGGGGTTTCCTCTGAATCAAACCAATCAGTGAACGCTGATTACGCCAATTCGCTACGAGGTATGAGATGCGACAGGTTTGAATTTCCTAGCTGGTGTCGGGCTAAAATCGACTTTCGGAAGTCAAAGCAAAAACCACAGGTGTGGGATACCGAATTCAAAACAAGTAGTGGATGAAATATACGAGATTGTATAAGAGGTATCGACTCAAGAACTCATTCGAATCACCAAAGATGTCCAGGTAAACCCTCTGCGAGGATTTAGGATTTACCTGCATGGACTTGTAAAGATGCATCTACCTAGGCTTGATTGCATACCGTAATGTCTAGTGATTATTGGTAATCACCCGGACAAAGGTCAATAATTTCGTATATAATGCGGTCATAAAGTGTTATGCAGTTTAACATTCGGCAGTTTGACTGAGCATGGAATTGACCGTCAGTTATTACTTTATACGGTCTCAAGGGCTTGCGTTTGCTTGAACACAAATACACTATATGAAGTTTGACGTCGCCGTATCTAATCGAGCCCTTTACACGAAACAACCAAAGGTTTGTTTGTCCTATAGAGCGGATCTCTTATCATCAAGAAAGCAGAATTATTTAACTATCTGTGCAGAGCGGATTGTGGCTCCCCACCGTGTTATAACTCTGGACTCTTCCCATCTGGTGGGAGATTTGACATTGGTGAAGAATTTCAGCGTCCATGATGACTTGTATCCCAGCCACGCTTTGATTGTAGCTGTTCATGTGGACATATTTCTATCATCTATTCTCCACGCTTTGATTGTAGCTGTTCATGTGAACATATTGAATTGACATTACCACACGGTCCCTACACCGGCTTGAACGGAATTAGATACAAATATGTCAGAGCCATGATGTAATAGCCCTAGGCTATCCAAGTCATCTGTTGGAAAATGATGCACTATGTGACCGACGCATAGTGAAAAAAACGACCCAAACGAGGAAGTATTATTAATAAATGCAAATTCGTATTCAGAACAAATACCTATGAGGCCCGACGCTTCATCCTCCACCACGTTTATAAGTCGCAAAACTACCATCACAATGATTTGTACAGAGGACGTGGACCAGGACGAAATGTTCCAGTATAGTTGAAGCAACAAATGCTCTTTACAGATTTTACTCGACCGCGCACACCTCTATGACCGTACACGGCATTATTGACCTTTATGCTAGTGGACACGAATACATTATGACGTCTCCCTATGTAATTGAGCCCCGTACACGAATCAACTGTACTTTTATATGACGAGAATTACAAAGTTATGTTCAAGCGTGATATATTATCAATATCACGGAGTAACTGTAGTTTGATTTGTTCTACACGCTGCAAAGAAAGAAAAGTTACGCAGAGTATCTACTGACAAGCTTCAAAGTAAACGAATAATTAAACTAGACAGACTTTTGTGAAGACATCAATTTGAATGGTTGGAACATAGGATTTGATAATTGCGTTGGCGGACTAACGATGTTTGCGGTGTAACCACAGGCCCTCGAGAAAAGAGATTGAATGGTCGGGTGGGGGTGGTTTTAGGGGTAGGGTGTCGAAATACAGTCTCTCTCTACATGTCCCTAATAAGTTATGCCTCGGTAGATACGGGGGATATGTATGTAGACACCTCATCCCAAAACACCGCAACCTCCCCACCCTCTCACGCGAATATCTTGCTCCGAGGGCCTGTGGCTGTAACAGAAGCATCATGATTTTCGAAATCTTATACCGATACACCGTCTCCAATAATTCCAGACGTTGTTTCATATTAATATGCCCATCTGGCATGTCTGGACATCTCTTCTATTGTCCTGTCAGCTCACAATTTCAGACAATTTGTCAAAAAATGTCATATTTATTACATTTCGAAAAAGTACACAGCCAGCAAAAGGTGAGCTTTCACCAAAAAAGTAATGACGCATCACCCAAAATAATCAGAGACATCGCCTTATTCCATCATCACATTCCAAATTGTGATAGATGTAGGGAAACAGCATCTAGAGCATTTTAAGCTGTTATCTTTGTGACCATTGTGGCGCGTGAGCAGTCGAATTTCCGGTGTTTGTTGTGCGCATACGCTTGGGCAAAAGTCACTTCCGGTCACGTGCCACAAATGTCAGATCAATAAGACCCCAGATGCTGTTTCCCTACTACTACCACAATTTTGAAATAATATCACAATTTACTACTGGCGATGGCCATCACCATTTTAGGGTGATACACAAGGAATGTAAATTTTAGGCCATCACAGCTACTCTGAAAAAACAGTTGTGTACAAAATTGCACATCTACAAAAAATGTGTATCAGGAGTACACAATTTGTGTACTTTTTCTACACAAATTGTGTATCACAGCTACACAGTGATTGTAGATGTTCAATTTTGTTACAGCGCTGTGTACCTAGGGTACACAGTTTGTGTACTTTTGGTACACAACTGTTTTTAGAGAGTACAAGGAGAAAAGGCTGTTGACCCCGGGATACGGACAAAACCCCAGTGGACAAAACACCAACGGACAAAAACACCAGCGGACAAAACCCCAGTGGACAAAACCCCAACACAAAAATCCCCAGAACAGGAAAAGTGGACAAAACCCCAGGCAAAACACCACTTCATTTTTTTTTAAATTTGTGTTTACTTCTAAATATGCTTTTAATTCTGAGTATTTTTTTCCAATTAATCCCCAATGATAACCATTTTTCCCCTAATCTCCACTAATCTTCTGAGTAGAGGATTAGCGGACTGCTCTATCTTTGATGACTAATTATATGGATTTAAAACTTTAAAGTAACTTTAATTTAACTTTAAATGATGCGGTTGGACAGAGGTCGAAGAAGCGAGTGCAGCGAGCTACAAAAGACCTACAGGAAAGACTACGCAATCTGTGTGTTGATTTGGACAGCGGTCGTAAGACATTGGAAGAAACCACGAGAGGCCTTGGACATAATATCAGACTATATTATAGCTAGACTTACTATAGATTTAGATAGATTACTAGGCAGAAAGAAAACTAAATGTGAAATGTCACATTTTTGTGTGTACATACTGACCATAACATGTAAATATTGACCTTAATTTAATAGAAAAAAATGTAGATAAAATCTCTTAATGTTGTTGTATGGCTAATATAATTTTTTCATACAAAAGTTAAAATTGGGGGTTTTGTCCGATTGGGGTTTTGCCCGCTGGGGTTTTGTCCACTGGGGTTTTGTCCGCTGGGGTTTTGTCCTACACCCGTTGACCCCAAATTTACACTCGGTGTCCGGCACCCTTAAACGGTGATGAAATGATCTCGTCATCTAGAGGGTGCTGAACTGACAGTAGTAGGGAGGATTGATCTGTTCTACCAAGGTCTTCACTGCGCATGCGCAGAATTTATTTTGGGGGCGTGGCTATGTGTGTGCGCATGCGTGAGTATATGCAAATGAGTTTTATGCAAATGAGGTCATTGGGTTCATTGGGTATATTCAAGATGGCGGCTTGTTTTTGTATGGTGGGGGTGGTCGGATTCAAGATGGCGGCTTGTTTTTGTAGGTTAGGGGTGGTCGGATTCAAGATGGCGGCTTGTTTTTGTATGTTAGGGGTGGTCGTATTCAAGATGGCGGCTTGTTTTTGTAGGGTAGGGGTGGTCGTATTCAAGATGGCGGCTTAAATGTGTTTTTTATGCAAATGAGGTCATTGGGTTCATTGTGTTTATTCAAGATGGCGGCTTGTGTTTGTAGGTTAGGGGTGGTCGTTTTCAAGATGGCGGCTTGTTTTTGTAGGGTGGGGGTGGTCGTATTCAAGATGGCGGCTTGTTTTTGTAGGTTAGGGGTGGTCGGTTTCAAGATGGCGGCTTGTTTTTGTAGGGTAGGGGTGGTCGGTTTCAAGATGGTGGTTTGTTTGTGTGTGTTATGGGTTTTCCCCAGTCATCCTCATTTGCATATGTCGTTTTCAAGATGGCGGCTTGTTTGTGTGTGTTAGGGGTGGTCGTTTTCAAGATGGCGGCCTGTTGTCCCCTCAAAATATGCAAATGAGGTCTTTGGGTGTGTTTCAAGATGACGGCTTGTTTGTGTGTGTTAGGGGTGGTCGTATTCAAGATGGCGGCTTAAATGTGTTTTTTATGCAATGAGGTCATTGGGTTCATTGTGTTTATTCAAGATGGCGGCTTGTTTTTGTATGGTGGGGTGGTCGGTTTCAAGATGGCGGCTTGTTTTTGTAGGGTAGGGGTGGTCGGTTTCAAGATGGCGGCTTGTTTGTGTGTGTTATGGGTTTTCCCCAGCCCTCATTTGCATATGTTCAAGATGGCGGCTTGTTTTTGTAGGGTAGGGGTGGTCGGTTTCAAGATGGCGGCTTGTTTGTGTGTGTTATGGGTTTTCCCCAGCCCTCATTTGCATATGTTCAAGATGGCGGCTTGTTTGTGTGTGTTAGGGGTGGTCGTTTTCAAGATGGCGGCCTGTTGTCTGCTGAAAATATGCAAATGAGGTCTTTGGGTGTGTTTCAAGATGGTGGCCTGTTTGTGTGTGTTAGGGGTGGTCGTTTTCAAGATGGTGGCTTGTTTTTGTAGGTTAGGGGTGGTCGTTTTCAAGATGGCGGTCTGTTGTCCGCTGAAAATATGCAAATGAGGTCAATGGGCTATAAAAGGAGTTCATTTTTTAGGGCAAGGGTGTATTCAATCTGACTTACCTGACCTGTCTCCCAGCCAGCCAGCCAGCCACGCAGCCAGCACAGCCATCCATTTACTTTTTTCGAGTAAGCATGATACGTGGAGCAGATTTTCCCTTCGACCCAGCAGCACCTCCGGTTGAAGTCTTGCCTCAAGATGCACGTGTCAGGGCCATTTATCAACGACACTGGGCTACCATACGCCATTGTTTTCATCGTGATCGTCGTCTTTTGGACTTATACAATTTTCGCCTGGAGGACCTCACGTATCTCACTACATATGCCGAGAACATTTTCAAAGATCAGGTGACAGCCTATAAGTTGAATGTCACATTTGGGTATATCTTACGGCACAAAGAGACGGACCAACTGCGGTATTTCTATCCCAGTAACAATTCGTATGTGTTTGACCAGCCATTCACCATCACGGATGCGATTTCTCTGGAGCCGGTGGTCGAGCAACTCACTACATTAGACCCGTTGGAGTGGGCCCGCCTGCAACGCCCCAATACACAATGGTTGGTGGAAATGGTCACTAACGTTACATTTTTCGTTACGAAAATGCGAGATCACCCGATCGGTGCTCCTGTACAACTTCCCCCGTGGTTGATTCATCGAAAAGGCCTGTATGGATTAACAGCAGGAAAAAGGGGGCCCTACAAAGACCGGAAATGTCTGTTTCGGTGTTTGGCCGTGCATCTGGACGAGTGTGACCCCCGGGGTTGTGACACAGTGGCCGATGGCTATTGGGAAGAATATCTAGAGCAGCACGACATGGATAAGCGGCACTTCCGTGGAGTTCCCTTTAAGAATTTGGATGATGTGGAAACATTGTTCGATATTAATATCTTTGTTTATCGATTACGACGGGAGGATGACGACACCTTTGTGGCTGAATTGGTTCGTCGATCCACAGAACGGTATGCTGCTACGATGAAAGTGAATGTGTTCGATGACAATGGCGTGAGTCATTTTTCGCTCATTACCAATATGAGCCTGTACGCTCAGTCTTTCAGTTGTGCCCAATGCCATCGTGTGTTTAACCAGTCTCACAGCTTACATTGCCACGAGAAAATCTGTGACAACAGTGTCAAGCGAGTCTATCCGGGTGGAGTGTATCATAATACACCTACTATTTTCCAGGAACTGGCCGATGAGGGTATCATCATACCGGAAGAGGACCGTTATTTTCCCTACCGGGCATGCTATGATTTTGAGGCCGTGTTGGAGCCCATGGACCTGTTTTCGGCTAAAACGCAGTGGACACAGCGACATATACCCCTCAGTGTCAGCATTTCATCCAATGTACCTGGCTATGACGCTGCACCGGTGTGTTTCGTGTCCACGGGAGAAGCCCATGAGTTGATCACCCGTATGATGGAGTATTTAGAGCGAGTGAGTGCGGCCAGTACGGAATTGTTGGTGGCCAAGTTCGACGACGTACTGACCCAGCTGGACGACCGCATTCCTGAACCGGGTGTAGCGTTCAGCGACGATGAAGAGTCCGAGTCCCAGTCCGAGTCCCAGCAGTCCCAGCCTCTGCAGTCGCAGGATGTCCCATTACCTAAACCTTATGCGGGAAAATTGAAGTTACGGTTCCTTCAATACTTAGGTCAGTTACCGGTGCTCGGCTTCAATTCGGGGCGATACGATTTGAACCTGGTGAAGGAATTTCTCTACCCTTACTTGGCGCACTCCGATACCCTGAAGTCGGTGATCAAGAAGATCAACAACCACATGGCCCTCACTACCACATCACTGCATTTTCTCGATGTACGGAACTATTTAGCTCCAAATTGTAGCTATGACCAGTGGGTCAAGGCCTATCACTGTGCACAAACCAAAGGTTACTTTCCTTACACCTATATGACGAGCCTGGACCGCTTAGAAGACACCCAGTTACCACCTCGGGAAGCGTTTTACAATGACCTGAAAGGGGAAGCTCTGCCGGAGGCCACCTACATCGAACTCCAGCAGGTATGGAACTGCCACAGCATGAAGACGTTGCGAGATTTCCTGGTGTGGTACAACAATTTGGACGTCGTGCCCTTTCTCGAAGCGGCCGAGAAAATGGTGCAACTCTTTCGTCGCCAAATGCGTGTGGACATCTTCAAAGAGTGCTTGAGTTTACCCGGTCTGGCGCTTCGCCATCTGTTTCAAGAGTGTCCTACGTACTTTTCACTCATACAACGAAAAGATGCAGACATGCACGATTGTTTGAAGCGAAACATTGTGGGTGGCCCCAGTCTTATTTTCCACCGCTACCATGAAAAGGATGTGACGACTCTCCCTAGTGGAAAACCCTGTGCCAAAATCATCGGATTTGACGCCAATGCCTTGTACCTGTGGTCGCTCGCACAACCTATGCCCAGTGGACATTATACACGTTGGTGTGCGAACGGTCGGCATTTTACACCTGAACGGACGCCCTATAAACATCTCGCCGACCAGTGGTTAGATTGGGAAGCGTATAGACGGGCCATTTATATACGTCACCAGACCAATGACACGGAGAAGCGGATAGGAGATCGCCGACTGCCCGTCGATGGGTTTGCCCTTGTACAAGGCACACCTACTGTATTCCAGTTTTACGGGTGTTACTGGCACGGTCACGAATGTCATTTTAGTGCGGGACGCTTCAATGAGCGACGTGGAAAATCGGCACAAGAATTACGGGAAGAAGTAGTGATCAACGGTGATTATGTCAAAGAGCGAGGATTCCATCTCATAGAGATGTGGGAGTGTGAATTCCACACCATGTGCCAGGCCCTACCTCATTTACAACGGTTCTTAAAAGAACGTGAATATCCCTTGAGTCGTCGGCGACTTCTCAGTCTACCCCAGATGTTGGACGCCATTCGTTCGGGTGAGCTCTACGGCTTTGTAGAATGTGATGTGCATGTTCCCGACACTCTCAAGCCCCTCTTCGCCCAGTGTCCGCCTATCTTCAAGAACACGCTGGTGGGTCGGTCTGACATTGGAGAGACCATGGGCGCCCATGCGGAGCAACACGAGTGTTTGCCTAAACCTCGCCGCATGTTGATTGGAAGTATGTGGGCCGAGAAAATCTTGCTGGGCACCCCCTTACTGCAGTGGTACATGAACCACGGTTTGGAAATTACTCAAATCTATCAAGTGATCCAGTACGTACCTGAGGCTTGTTTTGCGGCGAATGCGGACCTCGTGACGAAGGCCCGTCGTCAAGGTGATCAAGACCCGAGTCAGGCCATCATGGCTGAATGTTGGAAACTCACTGGCAATGGTTATTATGGAAAAACAGTAACCAACCAGGATAAGCACGTCAATGTGAACATTTGCACGACTACCCAAGCTCGCAAAAAAGTGAATTCCCCGCTGTTTCGATCCGTGGAGGTGATCGATGACGATACCTATGAAGTGACGTCAGCCAAGAAGACTATCCGGTATAATTTACCCCTCCAAATTGGGTGTATGGTCTATCAGATGGCCAAGCTGAGGATGCTGGAATTCATCTATGATTTTATGGGTGTGTATTTTGATCCCTCAGACTGGCAACTCATGGAAATGGACACAGATTCGGCCTACATGGCCGTTTCCCACCCGGACTGGGAGTCTCTCGTCAAACCCGAGTTACGGGCGCAATATGAGGCGGAACGGGACGACTGGCTACCCCGATGCGATCACTACACCTACGATAAGCGGACACCCGGGCTCTTCAAGCTGGAGTGGAGTGGGGATGCTATGATCGCGCTCTCCTCCAAGACCTACTACTGTTACGGAGGAGACGGTGGAGAGGATAAGTTTAGCTGCAAAGGAGTGAGCCGGCGCGATCCCAACATAGACAAAGCTCTCTACCTGGACGTGTTACAAAGCCAGGCCAGTGCGAGTGGCACTAATCGCGGATTCCGGGTCGTCGACCACCAGATGCGGACCTATATTCAGCAACGAGACGCCTTTACTTTCTTTTATCCCAAACGAAAAGTATTGGCCGACGGTGTGAGCACTACATACTTGGACTTGTAAAATGTGGAACATTAACTGTGGATACACGAGTTATAAAACTGTAAAAGTCAGGATGGCCGAGTGGTCTAAGGCGCCGGTATTAAGTGCTGGTGGGTGAAACCCGTCGTAGGTTCGAATCCTGCTCCTGGCAGAACTTTTTTTGTATATACCACTACTATTCTATGTGTACATACCTCTACTATTTGTACCCTGTATTCTATTTGTATAGAGTAACTCATCATTCTTGTTGACTTAAATAAAGAGAGAAAAAGTCAAATCATTTTTTTGTGTTTTTTCATCAATTTTATTCAACGTCAGAACAACAACGTCATAACAATATAACGTCATAACAATAATAAAACAAGATGCGCGCACAGTACATTTTTTAAGTTAACCAGAGAAATGGAGCATGCACATTAAAACGAGAGGCCGTCCAGTCATAGACGAGGACATCACGGTCTTCGGCTTGACAATAATCATCAAACATATGTACAATGGTTGGCATAGAATGTCCTCTACTCCGGTGAGTGAGATAAAACACACAGTACTGTCCGCACACACTACTCAAGGGGCCTTGTAATCTTTGCGTATTCCAACGCCACTCTGTCGTAGAGACGTCCATGAATTTCACCAAATCGGTATGGAGGGGTGCAAGTCCGTAGGAATCAAAGTATTCGCCTTGGCCTTGGGTGTCCACGTACACCGCTATCCAATGTTCACCGGGTCGATTCCTCGTGTCTGTATTCAGGATGTAGGCAGCTGGGGTGGTGGGGTGAGTGGGAAACACATTGCGTGGAAACACACCTCGAAAGGGGATCTTGGGATCTCGCTGGAGTATGCTCATCAGCTGCTCTGTATCCATCTTAGGTGGCAAAGTCACACAGCACGTTTCTTTGGTGATCCACGCTGATGACGTTATCAAACTCGGCGTAGCAAATCACGTTAATGGTGTCGGGTACAGGGATGGAGAAACGCAGTTCCAACCGTAGGTTTCCTTTCTTGAGCAAAGCCAGTTGATGATCGTGTTCCAAGGTGGGGGTGAGGTCAAAGGCGAACAATGTGTACCCCTTCATAAAGTCGTCTCGACTGATGGTATTGCCTTCGTCCTGGTTGTTTTGTCCTGTAGCTGTAAACAGGTTCAGGTAGGTCCGCACATAGTTTCCCTTAGTAAAGTCCGGTTGTAATGGTCGGGCTGGAATTTGATGGCCGGCCACGTGCAGTGCCACAAAGTTAATGTTGAAATGTTTAAAATTGAACGGATTCTCAGCCCAATTTCCATTGAATGCGGTGTTGGTCACACACGCCAGGGTAAGACGTTTAGGCAGATCCCCTAGAAATAAATTTTCACGATTGGCCATCATCGTACCTGTGGGCACAGAGAACACCTTGGTCTGTACGCGTCGGATGGGGTACATGGCTGGTTTTTTCGCTAAGGCTTCCATGTGACCCAGCAACACGCCCTGTTGCAAATCTACCGTACGGACAAACAGGGCTGCATCTTCAATGACGATCTGGTAATCGATATCGCCCTCTCCACCGCACATTAAGGCGAACTTAGGTAAGGACCGGATCAACTTGATCTTGATGGATACACCGTTCATCATGTAGCGGTCTTGCATGAACAGATCGGCGTGCAGTCGTCCCATCATATCGATGGACTTGCTTTTGGCTGCCAGTTTTTTGCGTGACTCGAACCCAGCATTGCCACCGGTTATGTTGTCCAGGTATCCGGGTCTATCCCTGAAGTACAGCTCAGCTTGTAAGTGTGATTCTTTGGCATCAATACCGTACGACAACATCGTCTCCATGTAGGCTCGGTACGGGTACGTATTGGTGGACGTACTGATTAGTTTATCGTTCAGACCTATATCCACCTGTTGGAACAAGGAGTGCAGCCAAACATTCACCGGGCCTACTGGCGCATCGACCGCTATGTCCGTCCCGTCCATCTTCGTTATTTTGGCTTTCACGTACAAGTAGGTGTGGGCTAAATCCAGGTAGGCCGTATCTTTATTTTCAATGGTAAATTCTACGGGCCCCATCCCCGTCAGGCTAGCCAGGGGTCGATGTTCTACCCAACGTCCTTCGCCTATACTCGTTTGGGTAGGTGGAATAGTCCACAAATCCAATTCACTGTTGGTAGACGGACACGACTCGGAGTGAATGTATGCCATTATGCGAAGATGTCTCTCCTACTATGACTTCTCTTCTTTTTCTTCTTCTGGGGCGTAGTCCTTCTCCTCTGGGGTGTTGGACGTTGAATGAATGGGGGCAGTGTCGGTCTTTGTCTTTTAAGGGCTTTGGCGATCAAAACGCTGCCCGCTTCTTTAGCCCGACGTTTCAAGGCTTGTCGGGGTGCTGTGCCTTCCATCACATCACCGGCCACGCGCAATCCACTGCGTACCGCTTGTTTTCCCACCGCTTTCACACCCCGTGTCACCATGGGTAAAAACGTTTTCATAATGCTGCCCAGGATGTTCCCCAATCCGTGACCGCGTTGCATGCGTGCCCCACTAAACACGGGCAAGTTTCCCCCCGTTTGTTTCTTGTAGTAGTCGGCATAGCTGGGCGTATGGCACTGGTAAGGCACGTACATTATACGAAGTGAGGAGAGCGAGCTTGTCGGAGAGCAAGTGTCAGCACCACTTTTCCTCGTTCGAATGGAATCGGACGTCCCCTGTCATCTCTTATATCCACCGTGATCGTGTTGATATCGGTATGGCGTACGGGCAGGTACATGATATGGTTGAAACTCTCGGTGGCTTGTTCGCCATACGTCTTGGTAATGGGCACCACTCGTAACAGAGGTGTGTTCACATCACCCACAATATGGCTGTCCACGGCGTCCGAGTAGACGTACAGTGCGTACATACCTACTTTCATATCCATCAAATAATCCCCGTTGACAATGGTGGACCCCTTGTAGACACTGAAAGGCATCCTTAACATTTGCTGTAGTATAGGACTGAGTTTCACTTTCGCGTTAGCGGTCAGCATGATAGAGCTCCTGTCGTTGTGTACGTTGACATCGAAGAATATCTCTCTCTTGATGTCCAAGGATATCAGGCGTGTTGCATCACCCGTGCTGAACTTTAGGGCCTTGTACTCCATCAAGCCATTCAGACCCTGTATGAACGTCTGCGGTGTATCGTATTGGCCTTGGGGAAGAGTCAGTTTGTAGACTTTATCTTCGTAGGTCACTTCGTACCATACTTCTCCGTCTTGTACGTTGTACCATGAATAAGGGTATTGAATATCCACCAGTCCACATTCCCAGCGTCCCGGTAAATGTAACGGTTGGGGTAATTGCGTGACATACTTGGTCAAGGTGTTGTCAGGAAACACGTCGAATGAGCTATTACTGGGCAACGTCAGGTAAAACATGACGACTGAACTTTCTGGCTTCTGCACCGGGCTTTAATAGGGCTCCCAGGCCTTGGGCGCCTGACCTCGACGTTGTGACCGTCGCGGTGACTTAGCTCTGGGGCTTTGCAGGGGATGGCGTGGTAAAAGGGGTGACGAAGTAGGTGGCCGCCGTGCGGGTGTTTTGGTCGGCGTGTGCGGTTGCCATTCACCACGTTCCCAGATAGGGGGAAGTCGAGAGGGAGCTTGCATCCAAACAGGTGACGAAGTAGGTGGCCGCCGTGCGGGTGTTTTGGGTGGCGTGTGCGGTTGCCATTCACCACGTTCCCGGGTAGTGGGGAGGCGTCGAGAAGGGGCTTGCATCCACTTCCAGCGTTCACGATTTCCTACCAATTCTTGAGGGGTGTGCGTGTCTTTTAACCCCTGAGCAAAGGCTTCCCAGCCCGGTGGATTAGAGTGTTTGCGAGAACGCACCATATCGTTGATTAAATCCGTGATATGAGACCCCGGCGCCACTTGGTTGCGAATCAGTAGGTTTCCTTCCGCATTCCAATCCATATCGGCATTCTGTTTCACCCGATCCAACAATAAACGGGCCTTGGTCTTGTAGGCTTTAGGCACACTGGCCAATACTTCCTGTTCCAGCTCAGGTGAGGCCGAGGATGACGGTGGTGGTGG
>JAVTVY010046965.1:0-23911 GCA_036873755.1 Hanleya hanleyi
CTTTGGTATATCGGTATGAATGGTTGGAGTAACACACCTTTGGTATATCGGTATGAATGGTTGGTGTAGCACACCTTTGGTATATCGGTATGAATGGTTGGTGTAACACACCTTTGGTATATCGGTATGAATGGTTGGAGTAACACACCTTTGGTATATCGGTATGAATGGTTGGTATAGCACACCTTTGGTATATCGGTATGAATGGTTGGAGTAACACACCTTTGGTATATCGGTATGAATGTTTGGTGTAGCACACCTTTGGTATATCGGTATGAATGGTTGGTGTAACACACCTTTGGTATATCGGTATGAATGGTTGGTGTAACACACCTTTGGTATATCGGTATGAATGGTTGGTGTAGCACACCTTTGGTATATCGGTATGAATGGTTGGTGTAACACACCTTTGGTATATCGGTATGAATGGTTGGTGTAACACACCTTTGGTATATCGGTATGAATGTTTGGTATAGCACACCTTTGGTATATCGGTATGAATGGTTGGTGTAACACACCTTTGGTATATCGGTATGAATGGTTGGTGTAACACACCTTTGGTATATCGGTATGAATGGTTGGTATAGCACACCTTTGGTATATCGGTATGAATGGTTGGTATAGCACACCTTTGGTATATCGGTATGAATGGTTGGTATAGCACACCTTTGGTATATCGGTATGAATGGTTGGTATAGCACACCTTTGGTATATCGGTATGAATGGTTGGTGTAACACACCTTTGGTATATCGGTATGAATGGTTGGTATAGCACACCTTTGGTATATCGGTATGAATGGTTGGTATAGCACACCTTTGGTATATCGGTATGAATGGTTGGTATAACACACCTTTGGTATATCGGTATGAATGGTTGGTATAGCACACCTTTGGTATATCGGTATGAATGGTTGGAGTAACACACCTTTGGTATATCAGTATGAATGGTTGGTATAGCACACCTTTGGTACATCGGTATGAATGGTTGGAGTAACACACCTTTGGTATATCAGTATGAATGGTTGGTGTAACACACCTTTGGTATATCGGTATGAATGTTTGGTATAGCACACCTTTGGTATATCGGTATGAATGGTTGGTGTAACACACCTTTGGTATATCGGTATGAATGGTTGGTGTAACACACCTTTGGTATATCGGTATGAATGTTTGGTATAGCACACCTTTGGTATATCGGTATGAATGGTTGGTGTAACACACCTTTGGTATATCGGTATGAATGGTTGGTGTAGCACACCTTTGGTATATCATATCACACCTTTGGTATATCGATGATGGTTGGTAACACACCTTTGGTATATCGGTATGAATGGTTGGTATAGCACACCTTTGGTATATCGGTATGAATGGTTGGAGTGGTATATCGGTATGAATGTTTGGTGTAGCACACCTTTGGTATATCGGTATGAATGGTTGGTGTAACACACCTTTGGTATATCGGTATGAATGGTTGGTGTAACACACCTTTGGTATATCGGTATGAATGGTTGGTGTAACACACCTTTGGTATATCGGTATGAATGGTTGGTGTAACACACCTTTGGTATATCGGTATGAATGGTTGGTGTAACACACCTTTGGTATATCGGTATGAATGGTTGGTGTAACACATAGCACTTTGGTATTTATCGGTATGAATGGTTGGTGTAACGTATGAATGGTTGGTGTAGCACACATGGTGCTTTATCGGTATGAATGGTTGGTATAGCACACCTTTGGTATATCGGTATGAATGGTTGGTGTAACACACCTTTGGTATATCAGTATGAATGGTTGGAGTAACACACCTTTGGTATATCGGTATGAATGGTTGGAGTAACACACCTTTGGTATATCGGTATGAATGGTTGGTGTCATATAGGACGTGGCCATGGATTTGTCAGTCCTATCAAAACAATGTACCGTTTTGTATTTGTTATGCGAAATAAGCATTGTTTACTTGTGTGAAAGGTTTAAGGACCAGCTCGAGCAAGTCCACTTGGCTTCAAGAGTACGTTTCCGACAATCTCTTTGCTACAACCGACTTACAAATGAAGGAATGTAGGCCAGAAGTGTCTACGCGTCACAAAAGAGAGCAGTATTATTACGTGCGAGCATTTTACACATAGGGTCTGATTTAGAATTTCATCTTCGAACAATTAAGTTCAGAAGAGCTAAAAGCAGATTCTTTCTAAAATTGCTATGAGGATACCTTCCTTTACCGCAATAATGTTTGGGATTGCTTTTCATCAACCCCCGATTGGGTTCACCCTGGATTCAATTTGATTTAACCTCTACACTTCACTATACTGTTCCTTAATATGTCACAATATGTCACTTTGTACAGTATTGCAGGTCTGATATTACGGTCGAATGATCGAGAAGTTGTCATGTGCTCTATTTGATACAAAAACGCCGTATAAGACATAGAAAGCACTAGAGAAAAGGTCTCTAGGAATTTCTATTGTTAATTTTACGAATTAATTTGGTTAATTTGGGCGCTTGTGGGTCTCCCGTCCCATACTTCCCGGCAGATAGAAAAGTTTAAATTGAATATTTAACTGAAAGTTTAAATTGGAATTTTAAACAGAAATTTCAAATTCAGTTTTTAAATTCAAATTCTATTATCAAAGTTCAAATATATAAGACTAAAATATTTCAAGTTGCTATGAAAAGTTTATACAGGAACATGTCCAGAAATTAATGTGATTCTCCTCCGATCTGTCTGAAATTGACTCCAACATGGGATAGGATTTCATGTAACCTCATGTATTGTCTAGCAAACGTTTTTCACATGCATCCCTTTGATAGAGAAATTAAACGTTGTGCATTATAAGTGTTGGTCTGGACATGTAGTTCATGGTCACCATGAACTACATGTCCAGCCCTACACTTAGAATAGGACGTGGCTGGTCCAAATAGGGGGCCAGTTCAAATACTCCCATTGTTCTCCTAACACGCCTTTTTGTGCAAATGAAATGATTTTTGAGAGAGAACAAATAAATTGGCCGTCAGCGGGATTCGAACCCACGACCCCGGCTTATCGCGCCGATGCTCTACCAACTGAGCTATGACGGCCCATAGATATTACACCCGTGGATTGTCCCTGTGATGACAAGCTTCTCTCTCGGTGTTACAATGTGAGCAACTGGCTTTATAATGAAGAAATGATATTCGGTATGGCGTATAGCTCGCCACTGAGCATATATACATATGAAATGATTTTTGAGAGAGAAAGAATAAATTGGTCGTCAGCGGGATTCAAAACTCCAAATCACTTTGTATATGTATATATGGTCAGTGGCGGGCTATACGCCATACCAAATATCATTTCTTCATTATAAAGCCAGTTGCGCACATTGCAACACCGAAAGAGAAGATTGGTCATCACACCATGGGTGTAATACCTATAGACCGTCATTGCTCAGTCGGTAGAGCGTCGGCGCGATAAGCCGGGGTCGTGGGTTCGAACGCCGCTGACTACCAATTTATTCTTTCTCTCTCAAATATCAGTTCCTATGAAAATATGCTCAGTGGCGGGCTATACGTCATACCAAATATCATTTCTTCACTATTTGTGCAAAGGAGGTGGTAGGCTAAGGCGGCATTTTGGCCTACAATCGAAAAAATAAAATGTGCTAAACATATATGTAATTGTGTTTTAATGTAACGGCAAGATAAAATATTTGTACACAGTATGTGGAAGTAGCTCGATTCCGTTCTGATTATAGTTACGACATGGAATTGAAAGCCGCAGCATGTTCTATTTCGTGAAAAAACGGTCTGAATCGAGTAATTCAAACACAAATGAAGACACGACGGACCCCTTGGACCAAACGCAGGTTATCTGCGCTGGCATAAGATCTCCACTGCAGGAAAATCTCTTTGGTCGAGGGGTCTCCGTGTCTAAATGCGAGTTTGAATGTATCAATTTAGACTCTTTTTTTCACGAAATAGCACATGTTGCCGGGATTTCAATTTCATGTCATAACTGTAATCATACCGCAATCGACCTAGAACTCTCACCTATTGTGTGTATAAATTTTCTCTTGTCGTTACAATACAACACAATTATTTCTAGGACATTTTATTTTTTCGATTTCAACTGCACCACGTAAAGGCCAAAATGCCGCCTTATCGTACGATCTCCTTTCTGCCTTTTCAAACGTCTGATATATTGTCATCCCACATGCAGTCTCAATGTATATGAACAGTCCAACTAACACACGACATTCTAAAGCCTAACGAACATTTTGTTGTATTAGAACAAAAACAGTTTCGTGTTTTTCCTGTATTTGTTCTTGTTCCCCGTAGTCGGCGAACATTGCATCTCGAAACAAACCGCCAGCGCCACAAGTAGACGGGTTCAATCCTTTGTCACATGGACGCGGCTCGCCAGTTGATTGGTTAATAGTTGTTAGAGGTTCCGAGAAATGTTCGCAGTCACCCGCAATAGACGACAAAATCTTGCTCCTGGGCACAACATGTTCCCAGTTTCACGAACATTTGTTCATTATCACTGTTTTATGTTTTTGGGCCCCGCACACAGCAGCCAAAACAGTTAGGAACACAGTTTTTGCTCTAATACAACAGAATGTTCGCTGTGTATGTTGGGCTTTTAGTCCGATATCTATTAGACAGTTACAGTCAAGGCAGAAATCAAGATGTAGCATGCGTTGTAATGGGGAATGTTGAGAGTCTTTGTTCTATCTAGTCTTTATTGGATAGTATAAAGGAGTCCCCGAAATCAATTCGTGAGTTACACGTAAGGTCAGTAACCCGAGTGCTACCTTACCGGCGTAAATGCGAGCAAGTCCAGTAAAAGAGTAAGAAAGAATGTTTTCAACTACACATAATTTACGCTCCTTCGGGGAGGATTCTGCGTCCTACATTCTCCTGAGCGATCAAAAGGGACTCCAGGTCACAAACCTCCATTGAAGTGGGTGGGTCCAAGATTATTATCAGGACTTGATTTCCGGCGAACATTGATTGGCCATTATACCTGACTGGGCCAGAAATGGTCTGTGACGTATTTTAAAATGTTTCTATAATATTTGACTCTAAAATATATCAAAACCACCTTTTCAAATTTTAATCGGAAGAAAAAATCTGGGCCAGTTTGATTGGCACCTCCGAAATTTGCCGTAATAGTGTCAGGCTGGATGACTCTATTTCTGGCGGTCTCATCTCGAAAAAATGGTGGGGAATGTATGCTGAATTTTCCATATGTTTGAGCGGAAAGGCCAGGCTATACCTGGTGTGGTGGGTCATTTGTGGCGGCGAATATAGTTTTCTCAAGATGTGCTCGGCTAATTTACTACATATTAAGTAAGGCGAATATTTAGTGGTTTGTGACCTCCAGCTGATTGACCCTAGCACACCGGCAACTCGGCACTATATATATATTATCGGTCTTCATGAGAGAGAGCAGCCGCTGTGGCCTCATTGAGTCACTCTGACGCATTAGGAGCAATTGTCCTATTGTCTATTGTTTTAATTTGTTCTTTTTTAATTTCTGTATGATTCATATATGGAAATAAAGTATTATATTGATATTATGTGGTCTGATGAAGCAAACTGCATTGGGCTAATAGCCAGGCGCAAGCTGGTGTATACTTTCCCAGCCGGAACTACTTTCCAGGTGATACGTAACGCGGGTATTGTCACTGAAAGTAACCTCATGGAATCAGCAATAATTACAAATTTCATCAGAATGTTCGGGTCCCCTTGTTTCCAAAGGGAAGAGTGCCTGTTGATGTCATTTGCAGCAGTCCAACAAGTATGCAGGGTACACAAAGAACCCCAGACTAATTGCACGCATTCAAAAAATATCGAAGTGTGATTGGGTTTTTGTTGTGTTCAGTTTGTGGCGCGCACGTGGAGCGCCACAATTATCTCCGCAAGCTGATTTGCAGAAGTCGGAAATTTCCTCTATTCAGAGTAACTTCCTTTCATATCGTTAATGTCCCGATGCCTTTAACTAATTATTACATAACACCAGTATATCAGCTAAGATTCCGACTGACAAGCAAGTTTTCGGTTTTTGGAAAATGCACTCCTCCAATGGGGTTCGCCAGCTCGAACTGACGCCAGGTGGCTACGTGTACCAAGAGGTAACTGGCGCATGCCCATGTCGTTTTTCAGGACGTCACAAAGGCAACGTCGTAATGTAACGACGTTATAATTGTTCGTTTGATGACGCCACATCTTCTTTACCTGTTGGAGCACTAGGGCCGCCTAGTGTGGCTGGCGATCCCCTTAAATGATTTTTATCAATAGTTAGTTGGTTGTAGTCGTATAGGTTTATACGTCCGAGAAAGATTTTACAATTAGCAAGACAAGAAATCAAAGATAGGGGGACTTTCATATTTATTGACAAGGTCACATATCTGATGCACTATGAACATCTTCCACCTCAGTTCTGAAGTTTACAATTTCTGAAGTCAAAACATTTCGCCAAAACTTAACCTAGTACAAAAATATTTCTTGACTTCTTTTTCATTCACAATCTTCGAATGACACTCGTTTAGAAATGGATGTGACTTGACTGCATGGTGTCAAAGTGATTTTAATTCAAATTTGGGAAATGGTCCGAAATTTGCATCTACAAATATGTGTATGGTCATTTGCAAAACGCCCGTATACCAGTCACGAGTGACATTTGCCATAAAGGAAGTGTGAGTCTGCTGCACTTCATTTTATGGTAAAATTCACTCATGCAGAAGTCTGTATACATACAGTACGTCTTTGGTGAACATATGATCAGTATGCTAAACAAAGACTTGCCTAAGTGAATGACAGTACATAAAGTACATACAAATGAATTATGGTTCTTTGAATGAAACTATATAGGAACGTATATTGGGAAAAGTGGGGTATACCACCCGTAAAGCAATCTCAAATCGTGTAAATTCATGCAGTCGTACACCAAGAACATCTCATTCTATAATGGTGATGACCAGAAGTAAACAAAATTTTCAAATAATAATAAACAAATTCGTCAGCACTCAATACACTAATCCATTTATAGGTAGAATTTTTTATGTTCGAAACTTTTTTATATAAAATATTTTGGACAAACAAAATATGTCATTTTCAAAACGAAAACATTTTCTTCTCGCCGATTTCCAACAAACACCAGCTGAATTCATCGTCTTATTCCGCAATCTGAATACAAGAATATGAAACCGAAGCAAAATTAAGTTTACAAACTCGAGTCATTTCAAGTCTTTGAATTGTGTCAGGAATGCTTCTTACACCAACGGGTCTCTGTTTCCAGTCACATTTTCTCTTAGTACAACTTTTTCCACAACCATATTGTATGCCCATCAACCGGTTAATGTTCAGGAAAGAGCTATTTCGAAGCGCAACACATTTTGTCACTTCAACATTCAAGCACCGCCATTAGAAGCACCAAATCATAACTTGGTCAGGCCGGCGCTTGCGGCCCGCCAAGAAAAATATATCGCCACAAACTAGTTCCGTCGGACAAATTTATGTCGTCATCGCACTTGGACATAGATTTATGTCATTGGTACAGCAAACTCACGTGTTGTCCATCTGACAAAATGACGGGTTGGTCACGTGACGGTGACTTGAAATACTGCGATTGGTGACAATATTTCAGACATAATCAATTAAATTTAAAGAAATACTTCAATCAAGAGATTTCCACAGCCACTCTTGGTCACTTTCATTATCTGAATTTTATGAACAGAATGTTATAAACATAAATATTCAATTTATATTTTGCGATCAAGTGAAAAAATATGCCCAGATGCATGCACTGGATTTAATCTGGCACTCACTCCACTCTGCTCAGACTGGAGATACAAAATATAAATTCAACCCATCTTCATCAAAGTATAGCGCATGCGTGGAATTCCAGTGCAGACCTCTTACGAGGGGAAGAATGTCTTTGTCTACACTTTTAGCTCTCAAAAGCAAAGTATATTCGTGAGAAGAACTGCTTGCATAAACACGAGATCTCAAAAGCACCAGGTCCAAATTTACCCATGGCCACCATCCCAATTATCATCTCGAACTTTCGCCGTTTCTAGGCTTTAATTGGCGGTTGGTTTTCCGTGCTCATCGGCAAACTAATTGCACTGCTCATACGCTCGTTACGACGGACTTGTTCTCAACAGACCTGCAGATTAAAAAGGAGACAGTCAGAGACAATTAGTATACCATCTTTGAAGACAAGACTTTCGCTGTAAACGGTACAGATGGCTGGGTGGACTTCATCCAACGTAATTATGTGAGATCAAGATATTGGGAAAACTTATAGTGAAACAACCTAGCACGGAGTTCACTGTACAGTACATAGAAAGTGACAGACTCTACCAATTTGAGTGGAGTTACGAAAAATCGTCACTTGAGAAATATCTTGAAATTTACATGATGCTAAATATTTAAAATCCTTCAGTCAATACAATAGGACAGCATGAACCGGTAGTTCAAAGACAACCTTTTAAGATCAATCTTTGACGAAATACGAAATAGGAGCATTATCAAGGTGGTGTCGGACTTAAACGTGGTTGTGTTGAGTCACTCGGACGCATTAGGAGCAAATTGTTTTTAACACATTAATTGTCCTGTTGTCTTTAGTTTTAATTGATGTTCTTTTTAATTTCTGTATGATTAATATATGGAAATAAAGTATTGTATTGTACATGCGTAATGTTTGTTTTATGTCTAATGCCATAGTATTGTACATGTCCCATGTCTTAATTATTTCTGTATGTATCATATATGGAAATAAAGTATTATTATGTATTATTAATCAACTATCAATGATATGAATCCAATACAAAGAAATCGGCCTGCTTGATATGACCCCAAACCGGGCCAATATGAGGAAGGCGGGCCAATACGGGAAAACAGGGCCAATATGGGCTGGGCCAATATGACTTTCAACATGGCGACGCTGAGGATGAACGATCCTCGATTCGCGATCTTCTCCGAATGATGTCACTGATTTCTCTGACTTTGAACGGATATTCAATGGCTTCTGTGATAATATTTGATAGAGCTATACGTGCCGATACACAAACCTTGAAATCAAGTGAGGTGAGTCATGCTGAAATAGACTATAGTGACGCGAGCGCGAAATCGACGTGCTAAGTACAAGCGGACGTCAAAACAGCAATCCAACACTTACAGCAGTGCACTGATGAACGAAGCGATAACTACAGTGATATTTTACAACAGAAAGATGTCAGACTTGCAGCAAGAAGAGTCATTCACATATGGATAGAACCGATAGAAATTATGCGGTCGAAACACCTGTAAAATGATGTTGAAAACTAGGGTCTCCATAGCATGATACGTCTTCGATCCTCAAATCGGGACTGGATTTGGACCAAATTTACGCCAGATTATAAGGTTGTATTTTACTGCACCGTTCTTATCAAATAAAATTAGTATTTCATCTGCTTGTATCTTTTTGACTCCGTTTCATACGTTGAAGACCCACGCCCAGGTTGAAGATGATCGGCCTATTCACCGTCCCGATTGTCACCGTCGTTTCCGATAGCGTTACTGTAGAGGGGATCGACTTTCCGACGATAATGGCACTTCAAAAAGCACATAATAATAATCGTAGGAAATAGGCCTATTGTGAAGGAAGAAATACAGGGAGTCGCTGTACTAAAATATTCCTTGATGCATGTATTATAATCGATAAAAAAAGGTGAGTTAATTAATAAAAATGTCATTAACCAAGTGTTTTCATATTGGCCTGGTTATAGGTCCTCGGTCAGCCGTATTGGCCCTCGGCCTGCGGCCTTGGGCCAATACCGACGGTCACGGATGTATAAAGGGAAGCAACTTTACCAACGTCACGGCAGAGGGCGTGACTGCTTGGGGGTCAGATCGAAGATTGTTAACATGGTGGATCAAAGGAAATTGACGCAAAACGGTTTCCAGTTCGATAAATGGGCGGTCAAAATGAAATTAAAACAGATGTACTGCAGAGTGACTATCCTAACATATTGACAGACACACGAGGCGCTCTTGTTGTATGATGTAAGATATATATTTCTAGTCCAAATGAATTGAAGAATCTGGTATGTTCTTCTGTGACGTCGATCATTCGCTATGACGTTGCAACAATCCATATTGTGATGACGCCACTCGCGATACCATTGTTGGCGGTCCAAATAACAAACGTCACAAGAGAACGTTATAATACAAATGTATCAAAATGTATATATTCGTAGCGTCGCAAGCTATCGTATGGCTGCAGGATAAATCTGACCCCCTCTGCACTCCGCCCTCTACCGGTATGTCAGCAAAGTTGTTCCCCTTTACGTATCCGTGACCGTCGGTATACGGCAGGCCTCGGGCCTTTAACAAGGCCAATATGAAAACACTTGGTTAATAACATAATATTATTTGACTTACTCTCTAAAAGAACTTGAGTGAAATTCCACTCGAGTAAGAGTGGAAATTTCTCCTACTCAAGCACGTGAGCATTTCACTCAAGTTGATTGAGTTCAACTTGAGTGGAATCAACTTCACTCAACTTGTATGAGTTACCAACTGAAACTTGAGTGAAATGTGAGTGAATTTCACTGAAATTTGAATGAATTTCACTCGCATTTGACTGAATTTCACTTAACTTGAGCGGGGTGAATTCCATTCTTACTTGAGTGAACTTTTCATTCAAGTTTTTTTTAGAGTGTACAGTTGCATAGTATGAAAAGAGCATAACTGGCACTATGGTTACGTCATTTATAGATCAATCAATTTGACTTTCGTGTTTTTCGGTATGGATCACTCCATAAATATCTTCACAAACTTTTTCCAACAAAAAAAAATGTTCAGCTCACAATGGGCATTAAAGTTATCCTGACAAAGTTCCACGCATTTCAGACCAATAAATGTTCCACATGCTTTTGATTTTTTTCTTTCTTTTTCAATCTCTATTCTTTTCATGGCATCAGATTATGTACGTATCTCATGAATCCAGGGCATTTCCCCCAGTGGACATTTCCAGCGGACATTTCCATGGACATTTCCAGTGGACATTTCCCCAGTGGACATTTCCACCCTATATTTTTAGGTTATTTTTTTGAACATAGTTTTAAAAATATTAGCAAAAACACAATCTTTTTCAAATATTTTTTTATTTCTATAAAAAGGATATAAGGATTTTCACATACGTTTTACGATAAATGAGTGAAATAGTGATAAGATATTATACATACACACAGTATATAGCAGTATTATACAGTCTTATAGCACATTTTAAGACAATATAACACATATTTTTACAATAAGTTTTACGAGAAAGCTCATTATATATTATATAGCACATTTTTAAACAATAGCATGGATCACATAGTGATAACATAAAATATTCATATACATAGTATATATTTTAACATTTTATGAAAACATTATATCACATAGTGGTAAAATAAAAGATGTATGTTTAAACAATATAATTTTGTTCTATTTTTTACTTCAGTTTTCACTTTAGTTCAATTTTATTCTCATCAAATGGCTTCGTAACACCGACCTATACGAACAGTTAATGTTATGATATATACCATGTATACATCTTTTATGTTGTTTTAAAAATGTGCTATAAGATTGTATACTACTAATATATACTGTCATTATGTGACTCATTTATCTTCAAACTTATGTGGAAATCCTTATATCCTTATATATAGAAAATAAAAAAAAATATATAAAAAATTGTGTTATTGCCAAATTATTCAAAAACTATGTTCAAAATAACCTAAAAATATAGGATAGGGGAAATGTCCACTGGGGAAAATGTCCACTGGGGGAAATGCCCACTGGGGGAAATGTCCATGGGGGAAATGTCCGCTGGGGGAAATGTCCACTGGGGGAAATGTCCACTGGGGGAAATGTCCGTACACCGTATCGAATATACTGGCAGATATAATTGAGGCGATAAACTCTGACAATGGAAGAGTGATCTCTATATCATACCCCAAATGGCTGACATGGCAAATTTGAGAAAAATCCTAACAGCCGTTAGAAGTTATGAAACTTAATAACGAATGTTGGAGCCACCTCCCCACAGCGCATGCTCCATTTCGCAGGCTCCATTACCATCCCTGCCACCAATAGCGGAAGTTGACCTTTACTACGTTGCTATGACGTATGACGGTTCAGTTTGAATCCGGCCGAACAACTCCTTTAGCGTTGCACATGAGCGAACTACTTTTCATATGCTCTGTCCAGATAAACAGGAAAAATTATCTTCAGATAATTCTTTTTAACGCTAGGTCAACGGAGGTATTATGCAGATTTGAAAAGTAATAGAAATGTTCGGTAAACATCTATTTTACTATATATGATGTCACTTCCGGCGATGTGCGCGAAGGCCCCGAATCCGGTCCAAAAATCTGACTGGTGGCTGGGGAGTTATTAGACCCCCACCGAGGTGGTTGTGTTGGGAGGTGAATGTGCAATCCACAGGGCTGTTATTTTTGTGCACTATTTATGATAAAGATACTAAATGAGATACAGACGAATTCAGACTGCCTTTACTTTGGGTAACATAATCAACGTCAACAGCCATCTTTGGTACAGGCGAGTTCACGCTGCCTGTGATTTGGATAACCTCATCAATGTCAACAGCCATTTTTGGTACAGGCGAGTTCAGATTGCCTATAATTTGGTCAACATCATCAACGTCAGTAGCCATTGTTGTGACCACCTTTTTTATTTTGTTTATTTATTTTATTATTTTTTTTCAAAGTCTCACCTTATGGACTGGTCTTTGTGGTAGAAGTGTCTGTCCTTTTAATACTTTAGGATAATCTTGTTCACAGACGAGGCTTCCGTTAAGGATACTGTACCGCTCTCCTGGCATGAGCTGACAGTGACACGTGACACAGGTAAAACACTTAAGGTGGTACACATTTCCTTGGGCTTTCATGACGAACTCGCTGGCTGGAATGGTCTTACCACAGGACGAGCAACTACCACCGGAACCAAACATTCTATTAAATGAACAAATGAAAAAAATTTACAATTCGACGAGATTGAATTACAGAACGATTTGTAAGATTTAACCTTATTGATCCTTCTTATAGACAAAATTTTGAAATTAGCCCCCATCCATATCCGTTTAATTTTCCAGACACTTTAACGTTTTGTCATCTTAAATTGATTATTTTCTCATTAAACTTTATAAGAGCTGGTGAGAATGTTGTCTGGGGGAAGGCAAGTAATGCTTGATTACACAGCTATTAGTATACCCAATACACCTTTTCAGGGCACCTCTCCTCTCCCGCTCTCCCGGATGACAGATTTAATGCACGCTTCAGTGCCCTTTTGTGCGCCCTAATGGGCAGTAAGTGCCCTCATGAGGTTGTTGTCAGATGACACATAATGGATTAGCCTCCTTCAACTATAGCCCATATATTATACTATTAAACCACTCTCTATCCTAAATCACGGGCCAAAATCTCTATTTCCCAATAACGAAATATAAATAAAAGTAAATAAATATAGCTCGTGAAATCTTTTTCTCTCCCAAAACTCGTATATCAACATGTACGTCTGTCCACTTTATTAAACTTCTTTGTATTGAATTTAATCGTGACATGGCTTGGAAAGTTGTTCTCCGCGTCCATTTATTTAATCCGAGCATGCATCACCCCTAATTGACAATAATGGTTTTGCCGGGAGATCGTGGTTCAGAATTTAATGGTATCTGATGAGAGACGAGAGACCAGATCGCTCTCACTATTAATTGTCCTTCAGTGAAAAGTAAAACGTAATGGACGGTCAATTAGAATTCAATTTAGGAACAGACGGGCACATTGCATTGGGTGTCAGAGTCTTTGTGCCTTTTATATCCAGGTCATTCAGTAGCAAACTTCCAAAATACCACAGGAGCACGCAGCGTCCAAACGGCGAGGTCTCTCTTTCGCGGCGAATTTAATTGAATCTTCACTTTCGAATACATATGGGCTAATTAGGCCCGAGTTGAAAGGGGGAAGTGTTGACAGATTTAATAAAGCCGGGGCCTTCCGTACAACTTCCTTTCGATAATTTCAATAAAATGGACCACATACAGCGAGAGACTCAAAGAACTTCAGTCTCCCAACTAAAAGACACCATGACACGCTCAGTTAGAGAGAAGATAATGTTCTCCACGTATATTCTATTCGGGGTGCAGCTAATCAGTGCATGATATTAAATTTTTCGGCGCCATCTTGAAATTTGAGATGGCGGCCACCAGAGGGAGCTGAAATAACACCAATGTTCCAAAGCTCAGCTTTCCTGCCAATTTATCTTCTAAAAGGGGCTTTAAGTAAACTACGATTCCTCAAATAAAACAGCAAAGCCAGAACTTATCTCATTAGGCTGCCACGCAGTATAATTATGTCAATACAATTAACGCGTGTCAAAATAACGTGGGATGTTATCGCGCTGAAATGAACGCCCAAGAGACAGACAGTAAGATACATATACGAGTGTACTATCATGTATTCGACTAAAAACCTTTTAAACATAATCAGTTCATTACTGCAACAAAACTATGTCTATATGTTTGTGCGCCCGATTGTCGCCAACACACTTAAATTGTATATTGTATTCTCTTCCAATAAAATCTTCAGCTACGAGTATAGAGAACTGTTCCCAGTTGGCTCTAAAACATTTTTAAGTCAGCTGAAAACAAAATTCTGCATTTTTTTAATACGCCATATTAATTTTAGATTTCAAACAACATGAAGTACACCCCCCTCACCAGACCATCACCTTATTAATAGCTTCAACCTTGACTACATGTCCATAACGTGGATGTAAGTTTTGGTGTAAACGCACCGGCAATTAAAACAGCGGTCAAATTGTTAAAAGTTGAGCACAAAGGGAAATCGACTTCAGAAAACTGTATGAGGAAAAAGTTTGCCAGGTTTTCCCCCCAAGTGTCTATTAAGTTCTTGGTCATTGCAACACAGTGTTGACGGGATAGGAAATACTGTTCCAGGTCGATTGTGCCACGATACGATATATTGACATACGGGCAATTATGTCGTTTCAATGACCGAAGGGATAATGAAAGCCCGAGTTATAATGGGCTCGAGCCATTTTCAGTTTTTAATTGGCCTCAGAGAGAGGCTGTATCCCATGTGTTTGCAATAAGGCCAGTCTCATTTCGTCAGCAATTAGCCGGAGTGGGTTTAATTAAAGCCGGTAAGGGGATTACTTCAATTAAGCCAGGAGAAAACTCACACGGTTCTGGAAAGACTGGTCGCGGTTTTAAGGGGTACGTTAATTAGGGTTTTCTCATATCTCGAATATATAGACACGTCACCCAACAGAAGCAATTACATTCCAGTCTCCAAAACTGGACAATCGGTGGCGCTTGTCTCAACCTCTGCCATATACAGGCAGCCATTGTTCCCACCGTGATTGACGCGGAACATAAGAAAGTTGTATGTCTTGAAATTCTCAACAACGAGCGATATTTCATGGTTTAATCATATAGTAAATGTTAAAGGATTTTACAAATCAAATAAATAAGCTTCTTCGTTGCAACATGCACCAGTAATGTAGTTGCATCACAGTATCGTTACGATGCCACCAGGCTAGCTCCTTATCTATTCTACAAGATACAACTAATGAACTGTCCCCTGCAGCGCGATGTCATGCAGTGTTGGTAATGGGTAGTTTATCATGAAGTCTGAACTCCGCTGTCATGTTAACTAACTCATCCATATTTCGAAACAGACCTCTCAAAAAGCTAAATATGACAGGAAATGGTTCTATCAATTTGATTTGAGCAGAATTGTACGAAAATGAGGCGGTATTTGGCTGTCACTTCTGTAGCTCAGGATGTTATTTTCTCGTCTTCACATGGGAGACGACTTTCTATAATTGGATATCTGATTAGTCTTTTGACCTGTTGCACAAGCCCTTCCCTACATGCATCTGTGCAATCACTGTTCGCTTGTTAGACGGTTGTTGTGGAGAAAAAGTCATATTTAGCCTCGTTATACGCCAAACATATTCCAATTATAAAATCTTGAAAGGTTACCGGCGCGCTTTTCTAGCTCACAGACTGCTCATTAACTCGGGGTTCCTCATACCAAAGACTGCAGAAGTATGGATTATCAAAACCCCGTAGCTTTCAAGTCTACAGTGGCCGTATCGGTTTATCTACACCAAATTAAATTCATAGAGTTTCAATTAGTCCACGACTGTCGGGTTTAATTTACGAGACATCGTTAGCCTAATGCGGCCCTGCTTCGCAATATGTTCGTCAATTATCCCTGTAGAAAAGCTCATCTGGTTTAGTTCCAATCCAATCTCATAGACTCCGTACAAAATCAACAAGCCTTTTCATTGAAATCGAATTTATCTCTAAATTTAGATGATGTATATGTCGGTTCGTTTGCCAACGAGATAAAAAACTTTTTCAATTCTTATTTTACAGACACTGGAAACTTGTGAAGAAATTTAGACGAAGCTGGTTACTCGGCATGGCGTGGCGCACAGACGCTTTTCATTGGTCAGTTATTAATTAAGATATTTATATTCATATACTCCCTGCTTCTTTTTTTAGTCTATAAAATAATGGGAGGGAATATGAACATTTAATATCATAATTAATGAAACCGACCAATGAGAAACGCCTGTGGCGTGACGGTGATATAATAAGTTACAGTTTTGATCACATTATTATCATTTACCAGGAGATATGCTATACAACTGTGACGTCATTCCCCAATGTATGGTTATAGAAAACCTGGTGCATCAAGGGAAATCTTCGGGATTGAAAACATCTGATTGGTCAATTTAAAATTTCAAAAAGAAACCCGATGATTTCATTGGCCTAATTGTGGAGATAATTGTTAGAACATCTAGCCAGAGTTGCTGTGGAGGTCCATTGAAGGAAAACGTATAGGCATCAGATCCGATATTGTTACATTAAAGTTACGAGACCTTTATCGCAGCATCGAGAACAAACAAATGGATGGATTTGAAAATGTATCCTAGATTTGGCCAACAAGGTAGATATATTTCAAGATGGTGTCCATTTTGACAAGAGAGGGACATCTGGGTTAGGCTGATAAATGAATGTGGCGAAAGATAGACCTGAAATGACGGATGATTAAACGAGAGAATCAGTCAGTTGCAGCTTGACTTCCCTCAACGAAGTCATTATTCTTCTGTCCCCTTCCAACACAGTTCATCAACACCGGTTGACCGTACATGTGTTTGAAATTACGGTAAAGTCTGCCCTTGTTGTTCGATTGGTTCTGTGCTTCATATTTATATAAGCATATATGTATCAGAACTTCTATATACGAGTAAATGAATAATGGAAAGCTTCTCTGTTGAACCACAATGGACACTGTGAACATACAGGGGCCATTCAGTTCAGAAAGAATCCATAAAGAGTTCGTTTGTATTAATGATTAAGATTTCACGCGAGTTTTCGCGACGGCCGCTGTATATGAATGACGGATCTGGCGCGTGTGAACATGTCCAGCAACCAAAAGTATAGCTTCTTTAGAAGAGACACTGGGACACTTTTGCAAGATTACGTCACATTCGAGATAGTCTTCTAAATTACATCATTCTTCTTGTTTTACGACTTTAATTTTAACAATTTTAATGTTATTAATGTTATTGTAGTTTCCAGCACCACAAGTATGCCAGAATTTATGACGTTATTATGCTACAGTGTTTACAAATTTATTCCATCAAACATTGCCGCAATGTCTCGTAGACAGTGCAAGACACCGGACGTATGACGAAGTTAACGTCATTCCTGGCTTCTGGTATTCTCTTCCCTTGTAGAAAGCTGCTTTTGAATCCTCTGAGGCAGATACGAGAGAAATGTTGGAGAATCTTGTTACGTTTTATTACTCACATCGTTATCTTGGATATGACGTACACTTACAAAACGTAGCACAGTTAACTTTAACCTTATATGCACATAGTTAACACCATTACGAAAAGGAATATTGTGAGGGTTGATAACTACTAACCGGGCAACAAATGGACCTGTCATCGCATCAAAAATAGCACAGGCTTCAGCGAACCACCTTGCAGCACCTTGTGTTCTCACGGTTTGAAAAATGTTATAAATGGTAATGTATGTAAAACAGATCATATCTATAACAGATGGCTAATTACGGATATTAAAAACGCACTTGATTGTTATTGTTTTTGTATCATTTTAACATTAATATTGGCATCCCCTCAATTTCATCTCTCACTAATGAGAGAAATAATGAGTTAATTGATCAAAGAGAACGTTCTATTTGAGTATGAATAATAATCATTCGACATTTGTATACGAAGATTATTACAATAATTACTCCATAATTAAGATTTATGTCAATACGGCATTACGAGTGGGAAAAACAAGTTAATCATAGAATGGTGCTTTTTTTCAGGTCCTGAATCATCCTGTATGTCACAATTCAATATACCATGGTTTAATTAAGGTCAGGAAAAAAAGTTGGCGTTCGCGGTAAAATAGTACTTTTCACATCGTATCCTCGTCACAATATCAAGTGAATTCTCTTCCATAAATACTATTGTACACGTTGGCAAACGTTCCGCCAGGATTTTCACCTGGACTTGTGAGGATAATGGTCCCTCTACTCGAGAATAATTTAGTATTCCATGCAATTGTCGAAGTTTAATTGTCTAAGAATTTGGGTTGGAAACCAATCCAACTCTAGCGTAGACGTCAACCACCTCGCTGAGGGCAACCACCTCGCTGGGGGTCTAATAACACCCCAGCCACCAGTCAGATTTTTGGACCGGATTCGGGGCCTTCGCGCACATCGCCGGAAGTGACATCATATATAGTAAAATAAATGTTTACCGAACATTTCGAATACTTTTCAAGTCTGCATATATAGCTCTGTTGACCTAGCGTTAAAAAGAATTATCTGGAGATAATTTCCTCTGTTATCTGGACAGAGCATATGAAAAGTAGTTCGCTCATGTGCAACACTAAAGGAGTTGTTCGGTCGGATTCAAACTGAACCGTGCGTTGGTTGGTTTCCCCTATACGTCATAGCAACGTAGTAAAGGTCAACTTCCGCTATTGGTGGCAGGGATGGTAATGGAGCCTGCGAAATGGAGCATACACTGTGGGGAGGTTGCGCTGAGGGTCTAATAGTACCCCAGCCACCAGTCAGATATTTGGACCGGATTCGGGGCCTTCGCACATCGCCGGAAGTGACATCATTCATAGTGAAATAGATGTTTACCGAACATTTCGATTGCTTTTCGAGTCTGTATAATACCTCTGTTGTGACCTAGCGTTAAAAATAATTATCTGGAGATAATTTTCCCTGTTTATCTGGACAGAGCATATGAAAAGTAGTTCGCACATGTGCAACACTGAAGGAGTTGTTCGGCCGGATTCAAACTGAACCGTGCGTTCGTTGGCTTTCCCCTATATGTCATAGCAACGTAGTAAAGGTCAACTTTCGCTATTGGAGGCAGGGATGGTAAATGAGCCTGTGAAATGGAGCATGCGCTGTGTAGACGTGTGTTTCACCAAGAAAGTGTCAATAATAGGAATAAACATTTCGGCATCAACATAGGGCGGTCATCCTAGAATTTGAAACAGATCGTCTACTTTTTGTGACTCGATTATTGGGAGGATTTCATGTAACATGCAATCATCCTCTGGAGTCCATCAACAAAGAAGATTAATTTATTTGCCAGCTATATAGCATTATGAGTCATAACAATTTCCAATTATCAGATAGTAATTAGGATTAATTAGCACCTATTGTGGTCTCATAGTCTCCTGAATTGCAAATTAAGATATCAAATTAATCGGAAACACAGCAAATTAACCCACACTAATCGATTGTACAGTCACCAAGGACGTTGTTGTTTTTGATGTGCGTTGCCATCGTTGATATATATCCTATTGTCATCGCTGATATATCTTATTACACGTGTTTTCAATATACAGTTAAGCTGATTATATTTTCATATGTTATTGAGCATGTATAGCTCAATGGCCTAATTGTGTCAAATATTAACATCAATATTACATATTGCAGTGTAGGCAAGTTGGGGGAAAAATCGGTTTCAGTGCATGACCAGTGTCGGTCATGTGAGATGGAGTGCCCTTTGTAAACGTATACTGATATTTAGAAGCTTTTGCTTCAGGGTATTTATTCTATCGCTCTATATACTTTTGAAATGGATATAATTGCATTAAATATTGAAATTAAATACTTTTAATAAAATGGAAACCTACTAAAGTCAATCTGAAGAGACTTCAAAGTTGAACTATTTATCTTCTTTTGAATATAATAGGATCATGTCAAGCTCAAACGAATTCCAATGGTGTGATATGCTTTAAATTGTTTCAATTTGTATGTTGTATATATTACTGGCGTTTACTTTAGTTTAATTTTTCTTTTTCGTATGAGTGGAAAACAATTCATGATATATGATTTACACAAGAGGTTTAAATTAAGTATTAAGCCCTGACGAATTCCAAAACATCCAAAATCTAATAATTCGATCACTCTTTTCCACAAAAACAAATTTGAAAATACATTTCATCAAAAGGAGGAGGAGGAGGAAGGAATTTGGTTTTAATGTCACACTCAAGTTTGTTTCACTCATATGGTGACAGTCAGTTTGGTTGGTGGAGGAAGCCGGAGTACCCGGAGAGAACCACCGCCCTTCGGCAAGTAACTGACAAACTTTCACACATGGACCAGCTGGGCTCGAACCCGTGCCGGTTCAGCGGTATGAGGCTAGCGGTCACCGGCGAAGCGCCTTAGACCACTCGGCCACCGAGGGCCCCTTCATCAAAAGGTCCTGTCTTAATTGAATGCACTGTGGTTAGTCATTCTCTCTTGGAAATCGTGGTTCTTTGTCTGCTACACAATTGGAATCAATTTGAAGAACCAAAGTTGGTTTCACGTGGAACAAAATAATCAGAAAATCCAAGGAGACCAAGATTTCTAACTGGGAAATAACAAACCAATGTCACCTTTTTCAGTACAGCATGTGATTCACTGTAAGATGATTCACTGGTCGATTATCTATAAAATATATTACTACAAAACACCTCTAACAGTCCCTTCGTCAAAAAGATGGCATGAAGTGATATATTAAGCTCTTACTGTCAAAGACGTTCATATCTTTTCGTGAGAAATTTTACTAGCCAATAAACATGACAAAACACACAGGTGTGCATGGGTTTCTGAGTTACTACCATTCAATACACAGATTTAATGCAAACCCTCTCGTGGTTAAGACTTCCAAATATTGACTTACTCGATACTGTATAACCAACGATATTCGTCACGTGTTTGAACTCTTTTCCATCGCATAATATAATCTTACATTAAATAGGGCTATACCGAAGCTTTTCCATATTAAATGCTATGAATGGATTTTTGAAAACTTTATAGCAATGCTATGAATACGAAGTGTGTAGTTTAAGTGACAATGGGGGAGAAAATTGCTCTGACTGAACCCAATTAAAAAGTTTATCCCAGATAATTAGGAAACTGTGCGCGTTCACGTCGATCTTTTTTCGCATGTAGTATGTTTAAACCGATATCATGTATACACAAAAAGACCCAGCTTTTGTACAGTTATAATATAGAGCTCTTTTGGTTCATTTGCCCCTGTAATAGGGTATTATTAACATATAATGGAACCCATTACTATACTTTGCTCTTGGCTTCAAGCTTTTGAACGGAGTCACAGCGTGCGGCAAGGAATACTTTTAGGTCAAAGTTATTACACGCGAATCCTGAGTAAATAGATTTGAAATTTAACCGTATTGCCAATTTGCGACGTGAATCCCCCTTTGTTGATTTCAGATATCTAGGATATATGTAGGGTCTCCATTATAACTTCTCAATAACACAGGGATTATTCGGGTATATCATATTTTAAGTACATGGCTCTGCGACAATGTGTGTTAACAGCAGACTGAAGCTTACGACTGCTTATTCAGCATCGGATCGCCCATTCAATCTCGAAATGCAAAACACCTGTGGATAAAACTGGCTGATGTGTGAAGAGAAGAGACAGGAAGGTTCAAGGAACGTTATCACCGTCTATAATGCCAACAGGGAACGGTTAAACATTGGGACTGGAAGGACGATTCCTGTTTTAAGCCGTTAAGTGACATGTTAGTAGATATAAGTGGGAAGTTTAATCCCTTAATGTCAGTCGAGTCTACTTACTGAACATAGGCCATAATCCGTTGAGTGCATGTCTAAATACACTTTGTAAAGATACGGCCCCATTAGGAAGGCTACAAAAATCTATGAGCCTCTTTGAAGAGAAAACTGGAATTCAAAACAAAGACAGGAGAAATACCGAAGAAGCACACACAAGCTCAATCTCCAAACACGGTTATCTCCCCTTAAGCCTTGTCGATGGCATAGGGGAGATAACCCTCTTTGGAGGTTGACAAAAGCGTTTTCTCACCTCAAATAGTCCTCCTTGCACAGTATCATCCCATTCTTGGCGAAACACGATTGGCCAATGTCTCCCAACTGCGCATGACAACACGAACATTTCAAACAAGCCGTGTGCCAATATCGGTCCATAGCCAAAAGAAGGAAACGGTCCATAATTTTTTCCCCACAACCAGAGCAGGATTTAGCCCCTGCCCCCGGAGTTGATGACGTGGAAGCGGCTGTGATTGAATGATTCCCAGAGCTCATATTGTTTATTGCCAAAGTATTGTTGTTGTTGTTGGTCGGACTTTTCCTATTGTTCGTCATGTTTGCATTCAGGTTCATATTTAAATTCAGCCCGGTTTGGCCGGTCATCATTTGAGCGCTTGATGGTGGCGTTGATCTGGAAGATCCACTCGTAGCAGATAATAATCCTGCCATGGTGTCTTGAGAATTTGCTGAAATGATAAAATAGCAATTAGAAGACCTATACTTTATCGATCCTCGGAGTTTAAACATAAATAAACTGTACTGGAGAATGATCACACCTGAATCAGAACGGGCATAATAAGCAGCTCTTTCTTCTATACGCCCATTAAATCACCCTTCTGCTGACCAAAGCTGATTCAAGGAGCGTAGCTTCCATGTGCCAGAACGTGTACTCCCTCAAACTGACATCTGCTTCTGCTTCTACTACTCAACCAATGAAAATGTCTCGATTTGCCCCATACTCATACGCTGCTCGTCGAAACATCACACCGGAGTATAGCAATATACACGTGAAGCCATGCTCTATTCATATAATAAACCAGAACAGGTAATATATATGCTTAATTTAATAAAAAACTTTATCTTACCAGTGTGTACTTAGTAAGATCCCAACCGATTTTCTTTGACACTTCTATCAAAATTATCACTTTAATGATATAGCGTATCTCATCGACCGTCTGGTGTACGGCAATAACTGACAGACCCGTCATCCATATCACTACAGTCAACATTGATCTGACAATTGATTAAAACGGGAAGACTTCTAACCTGATATAAACCAAAGACAAGCTGTTTCACTATGCTTCCGCTCACGGGTATCTCAAAGTCAAATGTATAGGATCCATCAGAAATATCACTGCATGCATCGGCTGAACCATTAAATTATACACACTAAAAACTAAGGTGTTAAAATTTACACTCGGTATGTACACGTATAGGGATAATCCATTAACGTGCTAAACTTGAATATTCAAAAGAGTAAAGTTTGAGTAAAAAGCAAAACTATAATATACCGTCGACCAGAGAAACCACTGCATCGGCTGAACCATGAAATTCTACACACTAAAAAGTAGGTATTAAGTTTTACACTCGGGGAGGATAATCCCTTAAGACGTTCAACTTTTATCTTCAAATTTTTTTATCTGAGTCATATAAAAGTAAAAAGTCGAACTAAAATATACGGTCGATCAGATATCACTGCACGGGCTGAACCATTGCAT
>JAVTVY010046966.1:0-24904 GCA_036873755.1 Hanleya hanleyi
GTACGCTTTAGTCGGTGGAAACCATGGGCCCTACACCGACCGGAAATGTTTATTTCGCTGCCTGGCTATTCATCTCAACAAACGTCCACCCACGAAATGTGATAAATTGGCCAACTGCTATTGGGAAGACTACTTACGTGAAAAGAACATGGAAAAACAGCACTTCCGCGGGGTCCTGTTATCGCAGCTAGATGTGGTGGAAAATTTATTCCACGTCAACATTGTCGTATACAAATTAGAGCAACACGTGGATGATGACAACACCGATGACCCACAACTCACCGCCCGACTCGTACAGCGTTCCCCGGGGAAATACGACACAACCATGACATTGAATTTGTACGAAACGGACACTGGCGGGCATTTCTCGTACATCACGAACATCAACAGGTATGCCCAGTCCTACATCTGTAGTAAATGCCAACGCGTGTTTGACCGGTCTCACGTCTTACACCGTCACGAGAAAACCTGTGACCAGACCACCAAACGGAAATTCCCCGGCGGCGTATTCCACAACAAGCCCACCATCTTTGAAGACCTGGCAGATGAGGGTATTGACGTCCCCATGGACCAGCGTTATTTCCCATATAGAGCGTGCTATGATTTTGAAGCCCTATTAGAACCCATGGAAAAGGTATCGGCTAAAACTCAATGGACCCAGCATCGCATTCCTTTGAGTGTGAGTATTCACACCAACGTACCCGGTTACGACACGGCCCCGGTGTGTTTCGTCTCTGACGGGGACCCCCATGAACTGATTACACGAATGATGGACTACCTTGAAACTCTCAGTCAAGTCAGTGCGGCACATCTCGCGTCGACTATCTACCGTGATGTATTAGCGGCACTTGATGCGCGTATTCCAACATTGGATGGGGAGGAGGAGCACGATACCGATGACGAAGACGAAAGTGAGAAACGCAAACCACCGAAACCCTATGCGCAGAAACTGAAACTGCGTTTATTGGAATACATGAACCAATTACCCGTCCTTGGATTTAACTCCGGCCGCTATGATTTGAACTTAATCAAAGAATTCTTGTACCCGTACCTCGCTAAAGCTGGGAATGTGAAATTCATTATTAAGAAGACCAACAATCACGTCGCTCTATCCACAGCTTCACTCCGATTCTTAGATGTACGGAATTACCTGGCGCCGAATTACAGCTATGAACAGTGGGTGAAAGCGTACGACTGCGCGGAGAGGAAAAGTTGCTTTCCCTACAACTACATGACGAGTCTCGAGCGTCTGGACGAAACCCAATTACCACCCCAGGAGGCCTTTCACAACGATCTCAAAGGAGAAGCATTATCTACCACCCTGTATACCGAACTGCAACAGGTGTGGGTCCGTGAAGGAATGCAAACTCTCCGGGATTTTCTCATCTATTACAACAATTTGGATGTCATCCCTTTTCTGGAAGCTACCGACAAAATGTCCGCCTTCTACCGAGATATGGGTGTCGACGTATTCAAAGACTGTGTTAGCATCCCCGGTCTGACCCTGCGGTATATGTTCCAGGATTTACCCACGTTCTTCGCTCTCGTCGATAAGAAAGACGCCGACATGTTTGACTGTTTGAAGGGAAATATCGTAGGCGGCCCCAGTATTATTTTCCATCGGTACCATGAGAAACAGCTGACCCATATCCGAGGAGAAAAATTGTGTGAGAAAATAATAGGGTTCGACGCCAATGCCCTCTACCTATCGTGTTTGAGTAAACCCATGCCGGCCGGTCATTATACGCGGTGGCTCCCTGAGGGTGCAGCATTCAGAGCTCAACGATCTACGAAACATCAAGCAGAACAATGGTTGGATTGGGAAAGTCAGCGACGAGGCGTCACTATCCGTCACCAAGCCAACCACACGGAAAAGCGAATTGGAGATAGGCGCCTTCCCGTGGACGGATTTGCTATCATCAATACAGTACCGACCGTGTTTCAACTTCACGGCTGTTATTGGCACGGTCATGAGTGTTCGTTCGCGGGAGGGCGCTATAACGAGCGCCGTGGACTGACCCCGGCCGCCTTACGTGAAGAAGTACAGCAGAATCGAGATTACATTTGTGGACTGGGCTATGCCTATGAACAGCTATGGGAATGTGAATTCCACCACATGCAACGTCGCCAACCGGAGTTATACTCGTTCTTACACGCTCACGACCGACTACTGGATTATCGGACTGTTATCACCATGACCGACATCCTACGCACTGTTGAGACGGGAGACCTCTATGGATTCGTGGAATGTGATCTGCACGTCCCTGACCACTTGAAAGACACGTTTGGTGAATGTCCACCCATCTTCAAAAACACCGAGGTGAGTCGAGATGATATCGGAGCCCATATGTGCACATACGCTGAAGAACACGACTACCTAACGCGACCACAGCGTATGTTGATCGGCAGCATGTTTGGCGAAAAAATCTTGCTCGGTATCCCTCTGCTTCAGTGGTATATGCGGCACGGACTGGAAATTACGAAAATATACCAAGTCATAGAATTCATCCCCCAGGCTTGTTTTGAGAAGTTCGCGAACGACGTGACTACCGCCCGTCGCCAAGGAGACGCCGACCCCAGCAAAGCCATCATCGGAGAAACGATGAAATTACTTGGGAACAGCGGATATGGAAAAACGGTAACGAACCAGGACCGTCACGTGACCGTGAACATTTGTACCACGAAACAAGCCCGCAAAAAAGTGAATTCGCCGCTATACCGACACATGGAGATGATTGACGACATCACCTACGAAGTGACGTCAGCCAAAAAGACCATCACCTATAACCTGCCGCTCCAAATAGGATGTATGGTGTACCAGCTGGCCAAACTGCGAATGCTGGAATTCATATACGATTTCATGGGCGTGTATTTCCACCCATCCGATTGGCAATTGATAGAAATGGATACCGACTCAGCATACATGGCCGTTTCCAACACGGACTGGGAGTCACTCGTCAAACCAGAATTACGTGCACAATATGAGGCGGAACGGGACCAGTGGCTACCCCGACGCGACCACTACACCTACGACAAGCGGACACCCGGCCTGTTTAAACTAGAGTGGAGCGGTGATGCCATGATCGCCCTGTGTTCGAAAACTTACTTTTGTGACGGTGATGACAACAAATTCAGTTGTAAGGGGGGTGAGTCGACGCGACTCTAACATCAGCAAGGCTCTGTACCTGAATGTCCTCCAGAGCCAGGCCAGTGCGAGTGGCACTAACCGAGGTTTCCGTATCATCGACCACCAGATGCGCTCGTATACCCAGGAACGGGACGCCTTCACATACTTTTACCCCAAGCGCAAAGTCCTGCCCGATGGTGTGACTACAACCTATCTTGACATTTAGAGTGATTAATACGAACACTGCGAATATTCCACTGGACTAAGGAACTGTTCTATAATTCAATTTGTATGGGTACCAAACGCCTTTGATATATATGTTCTATGAGTACTGATGATATTGCACCGGACTAACTGTTGTATATAGGTTCAATAATTGTATGGGTACCAACCGCCTTTGATAAGGCACCCCCTGTTCTGGGCTTGAGTTTTCACATGGTTGTTCTCACGTTGTTGTTGTTACTGAATAAAAACAAAAAAAAGATCTCACCAAAAAACCCTGTCTTGTGTGTTTTATTCATAATGCATCTGAAGATTCAGTCAAACTGAAATCAGTGGTGTAGGATGGGGCCAAAATGTCACCCATCAAGGTTAGAATGCAAGCGCACTATAGTAAAAAATAAAGAGCCAATGAAATCAACCCACAGACCAAGTACGTGTATTTGGTCTAGGTTTGGAGCGGGCATTTCACTGAGGTGCGTATATACGGTGAGTGAAGACTCGGCCAACACGTATAGTTGATGACTATAAGTTCTATGTAGCGCGCTGCGGCCGGGGGGAACCCCCCAGCCAGGGTGTACAGAGCGGGAATTTCAGTTTTATATACTGCGCATGCGCAGAATGACGCTATTTCAACCCCACACCCACCCCATCAGATGCCCCTTCACGAATGCTTCACTTTGGTACCTTACTCGACCCCATTGGACCATGCAGCGTATTTCCAGTCTAGGGACTACTTTTTCTCCGCGGAAGCTTTTTTCCGCGACCGCATCACCGCCAAAACCGCATCACCGCGGATGAATACATGCCCAGGGGCCCTTTGCCGGAACTATAGTGACCCAGAGTTACCTCCCCCTAGATTGGAACTCTTCTGGGTTGGAGGTGGGCAAGGTCAGTCACGTGACAAAATACTCGCTTCTGATTGGACGAGAGCCGCCCCCAGTTTCCCCCTCATTTGCATAAATGGGAAGGAATTTGCACTTTTACTACTACTAACGCTAATGTTAGATTTAACGTCTAAAGTGTTGGAGGAGGGAAAGCATTTAAAAGTGTTGTATTTATCACATATAAATGTTAAATGCAACATTTTAAGCTGTTGTATCCAACACTTAAAAGTGATGAATACAACACTTAAAAGTGGTGAATACAACACTTTCTAAGTGCTTTCCCTCCTCCAACACTTTAGATGTTAAATCTAACATTATCGTTTTAAGAGTGTAACAGTACACTCCCAAGGAAATATAACGGAATACTTACGTCGACAGAGCCCACCTACATTCTTGAGAACACTTGTTCACTCACACGGATTCGATCCTTTACAGCGCAATGATGCCGTGTAAACAGCGGTATGCAATTTATCTGGGCCTGTTTCTCAGAAAAAGTATTTCTTCATAAAGGAACTTGCATTTCTATTTTCTGAAATCAATGAAAATTAACATACTGATCGAATTCAAGGAAGTAACTTCATCAGTCTGAGTATTTCACAGTGTATAGCTTAAGTGTTGTTAAGTGTATGTACTTTCAGGTGGACTATCATCAACAGCAATATATTTATAGGCTATAATAGCTGTAAATATATTCTCGTATTAACCCTACCAGGCCTGCGACGTTTTGATTCCTCATATTGGGGTCATTTTTAGCCTATTTGCGTAACCCCCGAGTAGAGGATCATGGGTAAATTTAAGAAGGCGACCAAGCGGGGTAACAGAAAAGTGATGTTTCCGTCATATTTCTTCAAAATTCCTGCTTTTTTTCGAGGAAAATTGGGCAAAATCTATTTTATTTCACATCAGACTATTATTTACTAATTTACCATGCAGTTATTGCAAAAAAAAACACATAAATAAAAAATCGAGCAAAAAATGCCTGTGTTGAGGATGACGTCACTGTGCCGTCATCAAAGCAGCCATCATAGTGTGGTAAATTTCAGTCCCCTAGCTAAAGTGAACAAGATTTATTCAATGCACATCTTTGTTTGTTTCTTTGTTTAGGACAGTTCGGCCTTCCAAGGTTCAGTCTTGGTTTATTTTTTGGTCTAATTGTGGCTATGATCACTTCCGTTCTTGATTCGGTTGGGGACTATTTTGCGGCGAGTAGGGTGTGTCAAGTCGGTAAACCACCCCCTCATGCCATCAACCGAGGCCTGTTTATCGAAGGTGTGTGTAGCATCCTGTCCGGGGCATTCGGCGCTGGTCATGCCACCACAACCTTCGGCAGCCTTATTGGCACGTTGTCTCTCACTGGGGTAAGCTGCGTTTAAATCGGACCCATAATCTGCGAATAATCGCTCAAGTATTCGTCGAAAATAAGACTGTGTAAGGAAGATGCCATCTTCAAATCTTAATAAATTAATATCCTTTCAATGCTCCTCAATCGTACATGTCGCTATATATGATCTTACTTATTTCAATTGAAGTTGATGTTCTGAGTGCCCATACCATGAATATTTAATAGCATTATGCCATCATGGTCGCCTCTGCACTAATCCACTTGCAGTCGGGGAGGGGAAATAGGGTAACCGTGTCCGTTTACCTCAATGTTTACACCAAAGACCAGTCCATATACCTACACCATATTACGGTGCCACAATGTCGGCAACGCGGCAACATGAAAAAACACTTCGCCAGCGCGCCATCTAATTCGACTGAGCAAACCAAAATTCTCTATCAGCAATGTTCGCTTCACGAACCGTTCTCAGGATTGGTTGACACTCGAGTTACTGCAAGCATATTAGATACTTCAAGCGACATATCCAAATGGTGGAGCAGATAGGATTTCATTTTAATTAGATTGGCCATCTTATTGATCGTCCTTCAAATACAGGATGCACAACACAAATATGTTGAATGTCATTTTACAGGTTGCCAGTAGGAGAATTTTTCATTATGTCGGAATAATGATGATGATACTGGGGCTGTTCGGCAAGTTTGCTGCATTCTTTGTGTCCCTTCCAAAACCTGTGGTAGCCGGATGTGCAGCAGTGAGTATCTCGTCAATGGCTGGCATGGCTTTGGCAAGTCTCGAGGAAGTTGACATGAGTTTACCACGTAACGTCATATCTATGGGTTTCCCTCTTGTTATTGGGACGATGGTACCAGGTTGGATCAGCGAAAACAATTCAGCCATTAACACAGGTGTGGACATATTTTTTCAAGACCGTTAGCGACAACATTTCCAATACATAATCAGCCTTTTCTTTCAATTAAATTATAATAATAAACTCACCCAATACGAATTATATTTTTGCTGAAAGCTTTTCATTCGGGGAAGGAGTATTTTGTAATAAGTTTGATATTATTCTGATTGCAATCACATCTTAATTATTTGAATTAATATGAAGCGGTTTATGAAATTTCAGTCTTCACCTCAATGTTCCTCAAAAAAAAATATTTGAACTTTCATACTTTTACGATACAGTTTCCAAACCAAGAATATGAGCCTCAATTTTGTATTTCCCTCCTGGTACAGAATTTATGATAGCAAATTCAGTAATCCAATAGATTCGACCCCTACAACTAAAAGCAAGTCGGAGTTATATGAATTATTTTTTCTCTACATATAGTCTTCGCCAAAATGATTGGTGCATCAGCAAAACTTCCAAACTTGGACAAATAGAAAGTTTCTGGCGCTCTAGATCGATTCTGTGAACATTTGTCGGAGTATACGTGCATTTACAAAGGGTTGTCTAAGTCTTAATTTCAATCTATATTCGTCAAAAATCTGGAAATTCTCAAATATCAATAACGACCGTTTTCATATTATATTTGTATTATATAGATATAACCTTGTGCGAATGTGATAGAGGTCATAGCAATACAAATGTAAGCATCGATTTAATAAATATGTCAGTACATTATGCCTGTGATACTATTAACTATTCGTCGGCAGGTGTTCCTGAGATAGACCAGTTGATAAGAGCTTTGCTGGGTAATTCCATGTTTGTTGGGGGTGTACTGGGATGTTTCCTGGACAACACTCTACCAGGTAATGTGACCCAGATAAATGATGGCAACTTCTATATACTAGCTTAAAATGCGTCCTTCGGACAGAGAAAGAGAAACTATTCCTACGAAGTAGGCTACAGATCGCAAATTGTCCGGTAATGAGTGAGTGAGTCAGTCCATCCGAATCCTTTCGTCGGCAAAATAAGGAGAACCGTTGACATTAGAACCTTGATTTTTGGCATGAACGTGCATTAGGGCATTGTTACCAGCAAGTTCTGATCTGAAATAATTCTGATTAAAATTAGATTTATAATTAACACTTCAGTATATTGTTATAAATGCATACCATCCATGTGGCCTTTAACAGTATCATGTTCCTTTTATGACCATGAAGCCATGGGACCTCCTTATCAGTGGATTTAAAAGTCATTAAGGCTTGTCCTTGGAACAAACACAGAGAGAGGCTCCATCCCAGCCTTGTGGTTTTTAACAGTGATTTATATCCAAGCCCACTGAGATAAGGCCGGTTTCTACTCTGCTGCTTGTCACATCAAGTTACAGTGGTCGGTGTCCTGTATAGCAGATATAGTATATTATTGCATGCCTGTCCACTACCCTGGAACATTTCCTAGCTTAGACATTAAACAGCCCCATAAACTTGCCATCAAATGGGATAAGGCTGGGAGTACAAGAATGTGCGGTGTATTTTCTGTGGACTGTGTAGGCTGTACAGTCTGAATGAAGACAGCCTAGCAGAATTAGTTAAAGCTAGGTGGTTTAACGTTTATCAATGAAGAAAATCATCGATCAACCGCCATAGAATATAATGTGAAACAAGAAAACCGGAATAGTACATTCATCAGATTGCCAATGCCCAAAATGTGTTGTCTCATATATCTAGATAACAACGTGATGTAGAGACGCTATTTATTCGTCTTTGTACCGGTTATGCTCAGGAGAATGACATAGAATCATTATTATCTTGTGCATAGAAGGTGTTGGTCTTGAGTTGAATTACCGTAAACTACATAAATGCTACCTTTCTACTATAGTACTATATATAAAAATTTGTTGTATTGTTGGGAAAATAATGTGATTCAAAAAGTTGTTTTGATCCTGTACAAGGGCACTGAAAACCATTAAAGAGATGTAAATGTATTTTCACACGTAAAGCTTGAAATCTACTGAACCTATATTATTCAATCTGTTTCCTTTAATTAAAAAATTGTAAAATTAAATCGGCGAGTGTTATTTATTTTGGAATAAAGGCGCATTAGGAGACTGTTACCAACAAGTTCTGAGCTGACCAACTTTTGATGAAAATTTCTGGTGATTTTTGATGAAAATCACTGGCGATTCTGACTTGGACGGTGCCCATCTTAATATAGGCAGGATTTCAACTGGGGGTGGGGATTTCCAAGAGTTCAGTTCGCGTTCGAGTCCTAATGCCTACTGTACTTCGTAGGTCCTGTGACGTTAGTCACACTGCCATGTGAGCATGCGCACCGCAAAAAGTATGTGCGATGTTCCTACGAAGTAGGCTACAGATCGCAAATTGTCCGGTAATGAGTCAGTCAGTCAGTCCATCCGAATCGTTTCGTCGGCAAAATAAGGAGAACCGTTGACATTAGAACCTTGATTTTTGGCATGAACATGCATTAGGGCATTGTTACGAGCAAGTTCTGAGTTGACCGAATTCTGATTAAAATTTGATTTATAATTATTTTTTTTATTATTTATTGATGGTTCAGCGAGTGCACTGTCATGCCCATCGGGAAGCCTTGGCTGTATGTTTCATTGTATACACAGTGGTGGGATATGCCATCCGTAATTGTTTTTATGAAATAGGAAATGCTAATTTCCCATCATTTGTTAGTGCATTTATCTACACCGCTATGCCAGCCTTAATACACACAATTCAGTATATTGTTATAGATACATCTAAACTGTGGCCTTTAACGTGTATCCTATTTCACATCCAAACATTTCATCACTGACCACAGCAGGCTTCAAATTCAGGTCAGATTACCCACTGATGGTGAAATATCCTACATCAACCAATTAAGTCAGCCTGGTGCAATAACCCAGCAGAAGAAAGAAAGATGTGGTATCATCCTTCAGATTAGTCTGTGTGAGCGACAATGATAACAGTTTACTGAGGGCGAAACAAAGCCATGACGGCATGTTTAAAGGGTCTTCTTTTGGTAGAATTTAACTAGATAAAGTAACTTTGATCATGATGTGTAAATATGATAACTTGAGGTTTTTTTGTACCTCTTGAATATTGACTAGGCCTATATATCACACTTGGATATAATTTAAACAAAAAATTACATGTGTAAACAAAATATGTCTAAATTTTTCTTGTCATTTCAAATCTTGATCCATTTTGATTCCTTGATTAGGGGATACAGAATCACTGCCACGGAGTGTGTTGGTGTGTCACAGCAATGCAATTCCGATTCACACAACGAAGCTGAGGTGGTTTAATGTTTATCAATGAAGAAAATCACCGATCAACCGTCATAGAATATAATGTGAAACAAGAAAACCGGAATAGTACATTCATCAGATTGCCGATACCCAAAATGTGTTGTCTCATATATCTAGATAACAACGTGATGTAGAGACGCTATTTATTCGTCTTTGTACCGGTTATGCTCAGGAGAATGACATAGAATCATTATTATCTTGTGCAGAGAAGGTGTTGGTCTTGAGTTGAACTACCGTAAACTACATAAATGCAACCTTTCTACTATAGTACTATATATAAAAATATGTTGTATTGTTGGGAAAATAATGCGATTCAAAACGTTGTTTTGATCCTGGACAAGGGCACTGAAAACCATTAAAGAGATGTAAATGTATTTTCACACGTGAAGCTTGAAATCTACTGAACCTTTATTATTCAATCTGTTTCCTTTAGTTAAAATGAAGGCGCATTAGAAGACTGTTACCAACAAGTTCTGAGCTGACCTACTTTTGATGAAAATTCCTGGTGATTTTTGATGAAAATCACTGGCGATTCTGACTTGGGTGGTGCCCATCTTAATATAGGCAGGATTTCAACTGGGGGTGGGGATTTCCAAGAGTTGAGTTCGCGTTCGAGTCCTAATGCCTACTCTACTTCGTCGGTCCTGTGACGTTAGTCACACTGCTCATGTTCCTACGAAGTAGGCTACAGATCGCAAATTGTCCGGTAATGAGTCAGTGAGTCCATACGAATCCTTTCGTCGGCAAAATAAGGAGAACCATTGACATTAGAACCTTTATTTTTGGCATGAACGTGCATTAGGGCATTGTCACCAGCAAGTTCTGATCTGAAATAATTCTGATTAAAATTAGATTGATAATTAACACTTCAGTATATTGTTATAGATATATGTGAACTGTAGCCTTTAACGTGTATCCTATTTCACATTGGCCACATCATGCAGGCTTCAAATTCAGGTCAAATTACCCACGGCTAAAAATACCCTGTCCTACACACATGGCCCTATTACTGAGGTTAATCTTAACTTCTGGTCTTGAGTTGAATTACCGTAAACTACATAAATGCTACCTTTCTACTATAGTACTATATATAAAAATTTGTTGTATTGTTGGGAAAATAATGCGATTCAAAAAGATGTTTTGATCTTGGACAAGGGCACTGAAAACCATTAAAGATATGTAAATGTATTTTCACACGTAAAGCTTGAAATCTACTGAACCTATATTATTCAATCTGTTTCCTTTAATTAAAAAATTGTAAAATTAAATCGGCGATCGTTATTTATTTTGGAATGAAGGCGCATTAGGAGACTGTTACCAGCAAGTTCTGAGCTGACCTACTTTTGATGAAAATTTCTGGTGATTTTTGATGAAAATCACTGGCGATTCTGACTTGGGCGGTGCCCATATTCCTACGAAGTAGGCTACAGACCGCAAATTGTCCGGTAATGAGTGAGTCCATCCGAATCCTTTCGTCGGCAAAATAAGGAGAACCGTTGACATTAGAACCTTGATTTTTGGCATGAACGTGCATTAGGGCATTGTTACCATCAAGTTCTGATCTGAAATAATTCTGATTAAAATTAGATTTATAATTAACACTTCAATATATTGCTATATATATATGTAAGGTTTAGCCTGTAACATGTATCCTCTTTAACATCCAATCATTTCATCATTGCCAAGAAAACTGTGGTCTGCTTTGCTCCAGCGTTTTATCGCCAATGAGTATCAGTTACTGTCCGTCTAAAAATACCCTGTCATTGAAATAGTCCACTATGCCACATGGCCCTATTACAGAAGATGTAGAGACGCTATTTATTCGTCTTTACCGGCTATGCTCAGGAGAATCACATAGAATCATTATTATCTTGTGCATAGAAGGTGTAGGGTCTTGAGTTGAATTACCGTAAACTACATAAATGCTACCTTTCTACTATAGTACTATATATAAAAATGTGTTGTATTGTTGGGAAAATAATGTGATTCAAAAAGTTGTTTTGATCCTGGACAAGGGCACTGAAAACCATTAAAGAGATGTAAATGTATTTTCACACGTAAAGCTTGAAATCTACTAAACCTATATTATTCAATCTGTTTCCTTTAATTAAGAAATTGTAAAATTAAATCGGCGATCGTTATTTATTTTGGAATGAAGGCGCATTAAGAGACTGTTACCAACAAGTTTTGAGCTGACCTATTTTTGATGAAAATTTCTGGTGATTTTTGATGAAAAACACTGGCGATTCTGACTTGGGCGGTGCCCATCTTAATATGAGCAGGATTTCAACTGGGGGTGGGGATTTCCAAGAGTTCAGTTCGTGTTCGAGTCCTAATGCCTACTGTACTTCGTAGGTCCTGTGACGTTAGTCACACTGCTCATGTTAATATAGGCAGGATTTCAACTGGGGGTGGGGATTTCCAAGAGTTCAGTTCGCGTTCGAGTCCTAATGCGATTATGCCTACTGTACTTCGTAGGTCCTGTGATGTTAGTCACACTGCTCATGTACAAAAAACAAAAACAAAAACAAAAAACGACACTACACGAAATAACATTATATATGCGATGCTCTTCTTCCAAACCAGTTCTTCTGTAAGTATCATAAGTTCACCCAAACATCCGGAATCGATGCTTCATTAGTGAGATATATTCCTACGAAGTAGGCTACAGATCGCAAATTGTCCGGTAATGAGTCAGTGAGTCAGTCAGTCCATACGAATCCTTTCGTCGGCAAAATAAGGAGAACCATTGACATTAGAACCTTGATTTTTGGCATGAACGTGCATTAGGGCATTGTTACCAGCAAGTTCTGAGCTGATCTAATTCTGATGAAAATTTGATTTATAATTAATTTTTTTTCATTGTTAGCTCAGCGAGTGCACTGTCATGCCCATTGGGAACCCTTGGCTGTGTTCTTCTCTGTGACTTTTAAGCGCCTGGGACTAACTTCGGCCGCCCAGCACTAAAGCAAAAAAAAAAATGATGCGCCCAGCTCTCGAAAATATCAGTAACTTTAATGGTACTTGCCAAAATATGTCGGCATTATACGTTTCAAGGTAGCTCCGCCATGTTTTCCCTCATAGTCCACGCTATGCTTCCCGAACATCTGCCGTAAATTGTTGGAAATATTCGGGAACCCTCGTGATCATGCTGGTCGCTGTTAGCCGGTGGTATTGCGGAAGGCTACCGAAATACCAGAATCTCGCGTCAGGCGAGCTGTATATGCCACGATGCATGAAGGAAGCAAATCATTTGATCGGAGAATGGAGTTTGTTATTTCGTCTGCTGCGAAGTTTTACCGAGCCACGAATATCACTTGACATGTATTTTATAAATCAATGTCATGAAGCGCCAAGCAACTTTGAAAATCTTCTTCTCACAGAAGCGTCAGAGGTCCAATGAAGGTAAATCTTTTGCTGGCTTTCGGTGGTCGTTCATGCCAAGAAAACTGTGGTCCGTTTTGCCCCAGCGTTTTACCGCATTTAATCATCAGTATCGTATCAGTTACCACAACCGAGTCCTGTCCGACTAAAAATACCCTGTCATTGATCCACATTCCACTATGCCACATGGCCCTATTACTGAGGTTAATCTTAACGTGCTTCTGGGACAACTCTACAGCTCTGAAAATGATTCTTGTCCGAGAGCATAGGCCTACTGCATATACCCTCAAACAATCAGCGCTGTTCCCATAACTTAAATTGTTAAACCATATCATTGAAATAATATAGCAGAAAACATTGCTGTAACAGTATGACCAAAGACATGTTCATAATGTGCTAATCGGATAGTTAGGACAAACATGCATCAGAGAGTGTGTGACTTGGGTTCAAGGGTTAAGATTCTGGAGGGAAATATAATTTTGACAGCAGAAATATGACCCCGCCATGTGCTGATTAGAGCGCTAAAACAGGGTAGGCTAAATGGACCCTTTCAATGCAGTATTTCTTGGCATGTGTTGTTGTTCTAAAACGTCAGCTTCCAAATAATATTTTAATTATATCTATATTAAAAGCACACATGCATGTGTGCGCTCGCTCGTACGTCGTAATCAGTCTATTAGATCTACATGTACTATGAGATATCTATAATATGGCTAGTTTAACAGCAGGCCTACACTTGAATCCAGTATTAAACTGGAGATTCCTGAGTAATCTATTTTTAGCCTAACTTACATTGTAATGTTGACACACATTCCGATACCACACACATTCCAATGGTATCCGTTTTCACTCATTTGCTGGTCTTGGAATTTCGTTGAGATTGAAGGCATATTATACTGCACGTTTTATATATCCAGCCTATACAACATTGCATCATTTCTTCAGTTCAGTCATTAGTTAAAAAATGTTCTACCTCAAAAAGAAATAAAAAATGGCTGGATTTTATGAGAGAAATTACTAAATTTAAACACAACAATGACCCTATTATATGTTATTACTGAAGAAATCGATAATAAAATCATCGTTGTGTTTTAAATTCAGTAACCTATAACCAGTTGTTTATTTTGTTCGTGTGTGCTTTATTGTTCATTGATTATTATTATGTACTCTCTTCAGATGAGGTACCTTGAAGTTGAATGCCAAATAAATATATCCATGGAGAATGGCTCTCTAGTGATGCCTGATTTGATTCTTGCATTCTAACAAATCTCTGATCTTCACCTTTCTCACTTCAAATTTGTGTTTCTTATCCAGTTTCCTGTCTTATTTAGGACTACAAACATTTACTTCTCAACTGCTCTGACAGAGCATCATTCCCTACGCTAATTTAAGAAAAATCGCCTAATGCCGAGAAGAGGGGGGGGGGGGTCCCCCGCTCTCTCGGACTCTCCCCCGAACACTTCTTGCTGTACTGCTGGGCTGATCATTCTCCAGGGTAATAGAAACTGAGGGCGATAATAGTTGCTACGCTAATGACTTACCAGCGGTGACATCTGGAAAAGTTAATAGTTCCCACTGTCAATTAGAGACGCTATATAAATTCTCTCATGGTAGCATAGGGCTCCCAAGTCATCTCTCGAGTACACACTTAAATTATCTCAAACCCTATTTCGTAGGTCCAGTGACGTTAGTCACACTGCCATGTTTAGCTAATGTATACAAAAAGACAGCTTCCTGATATTCTATTCGTTCATATATTTATACTAATCAAGTTAAGATGTCGCAGTAATAGGTATATTGAAGTTGAACAGTGTACATTGAGGATGATTCGCACAGCTCTTTTTTGAAGATTGTGAAACAGTAATCTAAGTAAAGGCGGGGACAAGAAATTTTATATCTAGTACACATTTTTGGCCTCCTTTCTAGATGTTTTGTTCAATATAATTTCCAGAAGTCGGGGACAAATTACAAAATGAGGAGGGGGGAATAATGTTGATAATTTAGGCCTAAACAATCAAATGACTGTGAACAAAATGTTGGCGACTACACATCAATATGGTGTTCCCTTGTCCCAACCAGAAATACTGATTACTGAAGGAGATGATGCCATCAACCCAGTGGCAGACGTAACGTTACTTGTTGTTAATATCAATCGAAACCTTTCATGGGAAAATCAGGCTGACATGTTCTGTAAGAAAATTGTTTCAAAATGATTTATACCGGGGGAAAATAAGATATTCTTTCCCATGTGGAGGATAACATTTTATTAACCCCACATCACATTAATATTTACTAATTTATCATGCAGTTTTTGCGGAGAATTTGCATAAATAAAAAAATTCGGAAAATTCAATCGAAAAATCGACCAAAAATGCCGTTTTTGAAAATGACGACGTGATCAAAGCGGTCATCTTGGATGTTTTTACATTTTCTGGTAGATCTTAACCCAAGAGTGGAGTGTGGTAAGTCTCATCTCCCTAGCTCAAGGGATAAGAAAAATAATTATGTGGGGCATTTCGACTCCCCACCCCCCCTGTCCCCCAGGCCAGGATACGTCCCAAAAGGCCCAGGCCAGATAGGGTTAAACTACAGCGTCAATACTCGCTCTTAAACTACATTGATAATATTCGGGGGAATGTATTGATACGGATGTGCACGGAATAGAAGTCTTACGCAATATTGACTATTTGAATATAATTTATAATTAACCACCGATCTGCTCCAACGTAACTAAATGAGACATTATATTGTTCACGAACATCATGATGTCTTGTCGGCATCATTGAAAACTGTTGACCGCTTCTCTCTTGCTGGAAACTAGCCTATGTTTATGTATACTTTGATTGTCCTTTTTGAATTTGGTGCTAATACTGTTTTATGGATATGGAATAGGTCTTTGGATTATGGACGCGGATGTTCTTTAATGGACGACGGCTGAATTATGAATGACGGACTAGACGCTAGTATTTTATTGTTCACGAGCAGCCTGCCCACCCTGGTTTACTAGATCTCTGGCTAAAAATAGTTAATTGTTCTTTTGTATTGTTTCTGGTTCAGTGGCATGGAACGTGTAAATCCCTCTATGAGAGTGATTAAAAGTAATTTTTCGAGTATTTGTGTCTCAGCCATCTTCATTTTATCCAGCCAATTTCTACGTTCCCACTTTACTTCGAATCTGCCTTGATTTATCTGACCCCCTTCAGTGTTCAAAATCGAGAGATGAACCAATCAGGACGTACACGTCAATTGTGAGTAGAGTGACATCATCCTCTATTAGCGGCGTCATTGCTCATAATATGGTGTTTGTATTAGCCCACTATATAGGTCAGCCAATCAATAACGCTCTTGTGCGACCCATTTCGAATTACAAATGTTTTCGAATTCAGTGACGTCTGGCGTCTATTTATAAGTTCTTTGAACATTGAAGGGGGTCAGATATATCAAGGGAAGTTCGAAGTGGGAACGTAGAAATTCGCTTGATAAAATGAAGATGTATCTCCGTGTGGTGAGTAGTATACAAAGCGTGAATTGACGGAATAGCGCCTCACTGCGCATGCGCAGAACCTGGTGTGACGTCATAAGTGTAGGTTTTGTGGCGGTATTGGGGCGGTGTGCGCATGTGTGATGTGTGGGAGGTGGGAAAAGATGGCCGCCATGTGGGAGGTGGGAAAAGATGGCCGCCATGTGGGAGGTGGGAAAAGATGGCCGCCAAGATGTGGGAGGTGGGAAAAGATGGCCGCCATGTGGGAGGTGGGAAAAGATGGCCGCCATGTGGGAGGTGGGAAAAGATGGCCGCCATGTGGGAGGTGGGAAAAGATGGCCGCCATGTGGGAGGTGGGAAAAGATGGCCGCCATGTGGGAGGTGGGAAAAGATGGCCGCCATGTGGGAGGTGGGAAAAGATGGCCGCCATGTGGGAGGTGGGAAAAGATGGCCGCCATGTGGGAGGTGGGTACAAGATGGCCGCGAGTAGTAAAATGTATAAAAGGAGTTGATTTTTAGGGAAAGGGGTGTATTCAATCTGACTTACCTGACCTGACTTGATCAGCCAGCCAGCCCGCCAGCCCTCCTACCTGCCTGCCTTCCTGTCTGCCTGCCTGCATTCTGCCTGTGTGGAATGCATGTCCTGACTTGGTTCTGGGTTTTTTCCATCACGGTTGTGCGCAGGTGTATGACGTCACTTCCGGTCTGCGTGAATCGGGCGTGACCTGGGACTATGGGATGCATGTACTCACTTGGTTCTGGGGTTTTTCCCTCACGGGGAGGTCACGTGATCAGTTCAAGGTCATATCCATTTTTATCGATATGTCAACTCCACACCCAGTCCATTAAATGCTCCTTCACCTATGCTTCAATTTGATACCTCACTCGACCTGTGGTGTGAGTGAGTGCAAGAATGTATTCATCCGCGGTGATGCAGTCATGTCTGGCGGTGATTCGGTCTCGGGAAAAAGCTTCCTTGCCCAATGCCTACGGACTTTACCGAAGATACACGGACTTTAACGAAAAGACACGGACGTACACGAAAAGACGCGAAGGTGAACGCCATTGTGGGAAACCTCCCACAGACAGGTCAGTACATGCATTTCTATGTTGTTCACGCATAATAAAAGGATTGATCTGTAATCTGTGTTGTTGTTGTTGCTCCCTTTTTTTTGGACTAACCCATCAGAATAGTACGTATCACGGACTATACCCGTAGAGCTACATCTGGTCTATAAAACACGTCCCTCTGGATCCCACACCTTCATTTCTACAGAGCCATGGCGGAGACCCAGCCCCATGCGACTCGCATTTTACAGTATGCCACCGTGGTGAATTCATTCACGGGTTACCGAGCAGTGGTCCGGTCCATGTTTGCAGATGGCGACGACAACGAGGGACGACGCCAGATCCTGAACGAGTTCACAGAAGCGGTCCTCCACAGAGTGCACTCGATGGAGAGGCGTGCCATCACTCACCACTACTGGACTATGACAGCCATCCTTGATGCTCGGGCTATGGACCACGAGCGCTCACGCCGCAACCAGCACCGGCTGGTTGGCCTCATACTAGTCTGTGCCCTATTCACCCTGGCGCTGTGGTATTGACACTATAAATACCAGGGTCAGACAGAGTGTGTGTCATTCACCGTTCGACATTTGGACCAAGCATGTCATCCGTCCTACGAGCCATCCTCCCCCTTACACCTTACCAGGTGGGATTATACGTTTATGAAGATTATGTGACTCTGGTGGAAGATAGTGGCGGGGATTGGAGGGCGTCCCCTGAGACTTTATCGAATACGGTGACACTACAGCGTGATGGGTGGACTAAGTTTAAACGGGTGTTGAGCGGAGAGTTAGACGGACACCTGATCCACCTGGACAAGGCCAACTACGTATACCATACTGCGCTCTACCCACGGGTGGGACGCTACCAAGAGCCGGCTCGAAGTTTCCTCCTAACTTCCTCTCTGTGGTCAGCCTTGGAGAAAATAGGCCCTCTGGTGGACCAGTTATTTATACCCGACGATCGATCACCCCACCAATTGGCATGGGCTCATGCTATCGAACACGCACTAGATGAACCTAATGAAAAAAAAAAGCGGATGGAGAAAATACTATATGTATAGAATGCGCAGAGGCTGGAATGACAGGGTCACCTCATGAAGCCACCCACACACACATGACGGGCCAGAACGATGAAGAAGAAGAAAAAATCCGTGATGAAGCCGCGGGGCCAATGGCTGAACCCCATGAACAACTACATGAACCCGACGACGATGCCATTGATTACCCGCTACACTCAGTCAGCCCAATGACATGACCACCTGATCCTTTGATCTCACGGGGTTCTCCCTATAAATACGAGAGACAGTGAAATCTGGTACCATTCACGTACTGACCATGACGGAGCATATAGTACTGGCGTATTTCAGCTTGACCCCCGAGGTTTTCCTGCACGTGTATGCGGATACGGTCGATATCATGGAGGAGGTGGTGGAGACACGGACCCTACACAACCGTGCCCGGCTCACATTCGTCTGTCCCGGGAGGGCTGGACCAAATTCAAACGGGTGTTGTCTGGTGAACTGGACGGCGACCTCATCCACTTGTGTCACGATGTGTATATCCGACGCGGCCCTTTCTTTGCTCAATTGGCTCGGCTAGATGGAGGTACAGTGCATTTTACCCTTCACCCTGATCTATGGTCTGCATTGGAAGATGCCGTGGTGGATGTGGATGAAGTGCTTATCAAGTGGTCATCAGACGAGTTGGACTGGTCATTGACCATGGCCACTGTGGAAGTCCACGAAGAAAATCAGAAAGAAACTCAGGCCCAAGATATACCCGTTATAAATAAACGATAGAGCCAGGGTCCATCATCATTTTGTCACCATGAAGCGCTGGGAGAAGGTGTTGGATAACTTATACTACAGTCCCGGCAGTCCGGCAGCCTATAGTGCATTGTCGGCTCTCTATCGAGCGGCCAAACCCCAGGGGGTACAACGTGCCCAAGTCCGAGATTGGTTAAGAAGACAAGACACCTATACCTTACATCGATCTGTCCGTCGCCATTTTCTACGGAACCGGGTCATCGTGGGAGAAATAGATGCCCAGTGGCAAGCGGATTTGGTGGATATGAGCGCCTTTGCCAAACACAACGATGAGAATCGGTATATCTTGACGTGCATCGATATCCTATCCAAGTATGCGTGGGTGGTACCCATCCGGACGAAAACGGAGGCAAATCTCATAGCGGCGTTCAAAGACATCTTCAAGACCGGGCGCAAACCTTTGTATTTGCAAACCGACGAAGGCACGGAATTCCTCAACAGACCGTTCCAAGCCTTTCTCAAGAAACAGAAGGTGTTTTCTTCCATACGTACAACGAGACCAAGGCTTCCGTGGTGGAGAGGTTCAACAGGACATTCAAAGGCCGCATGTATAAATATTTCACCTATAAGAATACAAGGCGGTACATCGATGTTCTCCCGAAACTGGTGAGGGTTACAATCGAGCCTATCATCGAAGTATAGAGAGAGCCCCCATTACCGTGACCCAACGCAATGAAGCCCAAGTCCGGCGTGTCTTGTACCCCAGGCCATCGCAGCGAACGACGAAGGCGGTGTACAAGGTCGGCGACCCTGTACGGATCAGTAAAGTCAAGGGCAAGTTCGAGAAAAGTTACTTACCCAACTGGAGCGATGAGCACTTCCTGATTAAACGGCGCCTACCCCGACAGCGGCGAGTCTATGAACTGGAAGATCTCCAAGGCGAAACGTTGCTGGGGACGTTTTACGACACGGAATTACAGCCTGTTGTAAAAACACAGCAAGACTACTACACGGTGGAGCAGATTTTGAAAACGGAACGTCGACGTGGGAAACTGTTTCATTTCGTAAAATGGCAAGGCTGGCCCAGTTCCTTCAATTCCTGGGTCGCTGCCAACCAGGTGAAACGACTATAAAGCCAGACACCACTGCCGTCCTCCTTCATTCCACGTCCGACCCCAGTGCTATGGACCAACAGCAGCTGCCTCCGAAGACAGCGTCTCGCAAAGCGCGCAAAGCGCAAGTGGTCTTTGGGGTGCTATTGCTAACCCTGCTGAGTGTGTTGTACGGAGGTGTGTTTTACGACGTAGCCTATGTCAGTACGTTACTTAACCAACTGAGAACACCAGCCATCAGTGAAACGGGTCTACAGAGAGCACCAGTAGTATCGAGCCCAGTCACCACCACCACCACCACCACCACCACACCCTGTGTACAAGCCACGTCGAGCTCTACACCTACACCAAGTACATCCACTACGTCTCAACACCTACCGGATTTCATCCCTCACAGTGAACCGACAACGACGACGACCACCCACGTTGTACCTACCCCCAGCACCATCTCTGAACGTGAACAGACAACGACGACCGACGTTGTACCCGCCACCACTCCAGTTCACTCGTACGAAATTTACAAGAGCGTGTTACCACGACAACGGATACACCTCAAACCATGGACCCTCGGTGGCAGCATCCCTTCACCTGCGTCATCGCAGGACCGACGGGCTCCGGCAAAACGCACTTCGTCAGGGAGCTCCTTCAACACGCCGACAGCATGATCACTCCACCCATTGCCCGAGTCGTGTGGTGTTACGGAGAATGGCAGGAAGCGTATGCAGCAATGCCCCACATCACGTTCGTGGAAGGCCTACCCAACCTGGCCGATTTGGAACCCGACACCTTGGTGGTTGTGGATGATCTCATGGCGGAGACGGATGCACGGGTCACCCAACTCTTTACCAAAGGCGGCCATCATCGACGGCTCAGCATCATCTACATTGTGCAGAATCTGTTCAGTAAAAACAAAGAACATCGGAATATCAGCTTAAATGCCCACTACCTGGTGGTCTTCAAAAACCCGAGAGATACCACTCAACTGCTGCACCTGGTGAGACAGATGTATCCCGGCCGCACACCGTTTGCGTTGGAAGCCTTCAAAGATGCCACAACCCTCAGCACGGGTATATGCTCTTCGACCTCAAGCAAGCCACCCCCGACCACCTTCGACTACGGACCGGCATCTTTCCCGGAGAGACCCACCACGTGTACATGCAAAAATAATGTAAACACACCCACAGTGGCGCCTCCAGCTGGGGTCTGTGTGTTTGATGATGGGAATAATAAAAAGAATGAATACCACAGCAGGGTTGACTTTGTCTGTGAGGTGGATAAAAAGGGCAGAGTTGTGGGTTCTAGCATTAGTTGTACAGGATGTCTGCGCGAGTACGGAAGCACGCTCCCACGCTCCGTGTATTGAAGACGGCCCACCCGAGTTAGTCCGAACCATTGTACGCGGTGCGGACCCTGACCTTGTACGCTGTCTGTGCGAGATCGGGTACAACCTGTTAAAAAGGCAACGTACCACTGACTCCGGCTCAGAAGACCAAGTTGGCCAAGCATAAGACAGGTCTCCGAACCCTAGTCCACAAGCGGGTCCCTCAAACACAAAAGAAAAAGGTGTTACAGAAAGGTGGCTTTCTCGGGGCCATCTTAGCACCGTTGGCTGCTTCCGTGTTGGGTCCAGTATTGGGTGGACTCTTCGGCCGACAATGAACCACACGAAAAAAATGGTCCTCGTCGAACCACGGTTCCTGCAAAACCTCCAATCCCCCTACCCTGTCCCACCTACGGTGAAGACCATAAACACCCTCGATGGAGAGATGCAACAGATCTTACAGAGACCGGGGTTAAGCGACAGTGAGAAAGTACAACAGTACAATGAGACGCTTCAACGGTACATGACGTTCATGGACCAATACAAAACCCTGTCTACCCCAGCAACAGCAGCACCACCACCACCACCACCACCACCACGTGACAGACCGCTGACCTCAGCACCGCTCCAACAGCCGGGTGAGGTAGCCCCCACAGCCCCACGGTGGGTGGAAGACGAAGTGCTGAAGAGTGTACCTGCCTCGTTCAAGAAACAAGCTGGCCTGGTATTACAACGGATGAAACAGAATCCTAACATGACTTGGAATGATAAAGGCGAACTCCTGGTACAGAATCAGGTGGTCCCCGGCACACACATGACGGATTTAGTGAATGATCTGATGCGTCAACGCAGATCGCACACCGATCCTCGAGGATGGAAGGTCTTCGCTCAAGGCTTGAAAGACATGCATGTACCACAGGAATTGGTGGGGAACCCCCACCGCTGGGCCTTTATGCAGCAAACCCAGCAATCACCGAGTGGCCCACTACCTTCTTGGGAAGTCGAATGGGAACCGGAGTCACCCCCCAAAACACCACCCCAACGGGCACTTTCTTTTCGCGCCTATAAAAAAACACCCTTGATCAAGACACCCCACATCTCCAGAGCCGTGACACGTAGCAAGTCAACGCGACGAACACGACGCCGGACACAACCGCCCAAGGCCTGGAAGGCCTATTAAAACCAACAGCAGCAGCAGGACAGCTCAGTCGCCATGTCTTACCTGACCCTACCCAGTAACAGTTCGCTGGATGTGTTTCCTGACAACACCGTGGCCAAGTACGTCACCCAGTTACCGCAACCGTTACATTTACCTGGACGCTGGGAATGTGCCCTCGTGGAGATTCAATACCCTTACTCGTGGTACAACGTGCGAGCCAATGAAGTGTGGTACGAGGTGACCTACGAAGGCAAAAACACCCGACTCACCCTGCCCGAAAGCCAATACGATACCCCCAAAGAGTTCATGGGTGGGCTGTCAAGACTGATGCATGATAAGGCGCTACGGGGGGTGACGGATAGTGCAACACGCCTGATAGCCTTGCGCTTCAAGAAAAACGTGTTCTTCGATGTCAACGTACACAACTACAAGGCACAGCTTACCGTCACCGATACCGTGAATGTGAAACTCAGTCCTACACTACAGCAAATGCTGGGTTTCGATCTACAGACGTTCGCTGGTCCCAACCAACACCATGGCGAGATGCCGATGGATATAAAGTCGGGTATGTACGGACTCTACGTCTACTCGGACGTGGTGGACAACCACATCGTGGGCGATATCAACACACCTCTGTTACGGGTGGTCCCCATTAAAAAGACGTATGGCGATCAAGTCACCCACAGTTTCACCCATATCATGTACCTGCCCGCACGACATACCGATATCAACACGATCACGGTGGATATAAGAGATGACACGGGACGACCGGTGGCATTCGAACGAGGAAAAGTGGTGCTGACACTTCATTTTCGACAAGCACGTGCTCCCCACTTTGCATAATGAAAGTACCTTACGAGTGCGATGCACGCAGCTATACCGACTATTATGCCCAACAGGCCGGGGTGGCTTTCCGGTCTTTAGCGGTGCACGCATGCAACGAGGACATGGACTGGGGAACATACTCGGCAGCATTGTGAAAACGTTCCTGCCCTTGGTGACGCGTGGGGTGAAAGCAATCGGCAAACAAGCGGTACGCAGTGGACTGCAAGTGGCCGGTGATGTCTTGGGGGTACGGCACCCCGACAAGCCTTGATACGACGGGCCAAAGAAGCGGGAGGCGTCTTGGTGGCCAAAGCACAACGCACCGTAGGGAATAAAAGAGCTGCCCCACCGAGATCACGCACCAGTCGACGACCGACCCAGCGACGACGCACATCCAAGAAGACCCGGGATATCTTTTTCTTAAAACATGGCCTTAATCCACGCCGAGTCCTGCCCCTCCACCAACAGTGAATTTGATTTGTGGACCGTGCCGCCCACACAAACCAGTGTCGAACAAGGATTATGGGTGGAGCATCTCCCGCTCTCCAGCATCAACGAAACCGGGCCCATCGAGGTCACCATCAGTAATGCGGATACGGCCTATGTGGATTTAGCCCATACCTACTTGTATGTGAAAGCCAAGGTGGTCAATGGAGCTGGCACGAGACTCGCTGACCAAGCAACGGTGGGCCCGAGGAATCTCTGGCTGCACTCGATGTTTCAGCAGGTGGATATTTTCTCAGCGACAAACTCATCAGTGATTCCACCAACACGTACCCCTATCGAGCCTACATCGAGACACTGTTGTCGTATGGCCGAGAGGCTAAAAAATCTCAGCTGACAACCGCTTTATTCTACAGGGACACGGCCGAGCACATGGACACGGCGGACAATGGGGGATATAACAAACGAAAGGCTTTCACTGCGAACAGTGCCTCGGTGGATATGATGGGTCGACTGCATGCAGACATGTTCATGCAAGACCGGTACCTGTTGAACAAGA
>JAVTVY010046967.1:0-23953 GCA_036873755.1 Hanleya hanleyi
TTACAATATTCTGGGAATATGAAGTATTTACAATATTCTGGAGATATGAAGTATTCACAACATTCTGGGGATATGAAGTATTTACAATATCCTGTGATATGAAGTATTTACAATATTTTGGGGATATGAAGTATTTACAATATTCTGGGGATATGAAGTATTTACAATATTCTGGGGATATGAAGTATTTACAATATCCTGGGATATGAAGTATTTACAATATTCTGGAGATATGAAGTATTTACAATATTCTGGAGATATGAAGTATTCACAGTATTCTGGGGATATGAAGTATTTACAATATCCTGTGATTTGAAGTATTTACAATATTCTGGGATATGAAGTATTTACAATATTCTGGGGATATGAAGTATTTACAATATTCTGGGATATGAAGTATTTACAATATTCTGGGAATATGAAGTATTTACAATATTCTGGGGATATGAAGTATTCACAATAACCTGGGATATGAAGTATTCACAATATCCTGGGATATGAAGTATTTACAATATCCTGGGATATGAAGTATTTACAATATCCTGGGATATGAAGTATTTACAATATTCTGGGATATGAAGTATTTACAATATTCTGGGATATGACGGGTTTGGAATATTATAGTTATATTTATTATATTATATATCATTATTATTACTACATGTATCAAACATTTGAAATGTGAGTTAAGACATTCACGTAACTACATGTAAGCCCAGGTCCTATTGTTAGACTGAAAACCTGTAAGGGTTCCTACCCTGTATGTGTAGCATAGTCTTCTCTGATATTGATGTTTGTCAAAGATTTGCTCCTTGTTTTTTTTTTTAAACAACACATCAGAGTTGTCCGAGGTAATCTGTGGGTAAATTTGTACTGGAGAGCACACACACACAGACAAACACACACTGAGTGGTCATTCAGACAAAACTACTCACACACTCTGTATGCAAGCTGCTCACCTGGTCACCACAGGAAATAATGAGTCTGTCCTAACAATTTCAATACCCCACATGACAAAAATTAAACAGAAGAAAATGGTGAAATAATAATAATAATAAAAAATAGCAACAGAATACACAATAGTGCCAGTTTGAAAAAAAAAATTAAAAAAATAGCAAGTTCAGTTATGAGCTTCTAATCTAATTGCTCAAGCCTCACTCTGGGGCTTTCTCAACATCTCAGGTTTATAAAAGCATGGTGAAAAGTATATTAAAGAATATATGTCCAGCATTAGGATCAATAAGAGTGTGTGGTAATCTCCCCCTACCAAGATTTAATCACCCCAATATGGAGGACAAAATTCAATCAACTGTTCTACTAAATTTGATCACTCTCTAAACTCATTGAAATAACAAAGAAATAACAGATTATCAACATGATTTTGACCCATTTTATCAACTTCTTGTTCTAATCAATTTGATCACCCCCAGGTTTTATCGTGGGAAATTTCACTTCCTGTGATTGAATTATTAGAGAGATTACCGTATTAGCAAAGCCAGTATAACTAAGTACTGGGTTACTCATTCAATGGCTCCAGTGTATCTCAAAATGCTGCAGCTTCAATCTTTTTATATTTGTATTATGGCGGCCAGGAGTGAAGCAGGAAATGCTCTGTGTTTATCTGAGAGCTGTCAGTTATGTAACTATATAATTATCTTACAGTATGCTCGGACACCTGTACATTTCCTATCAAATATATATATGTTTTCATATCTAACTTGTTTTACACCCTAACTGTATCCGCATAATGCAATGTTAATCAGATACTTTGGTCCATAACTCGGTACCTTTTCAAATATTCATTCCAGACAGCTGGTAAATACATTGTCTGGTGACACAAGTTCATGTCCACCAGTTCTCTTGAATATTAATACTGCAATTATTACTTTGTTTAATTTTAACCATGTAATATATATGCCTCCATTCTTAATGCTATGGTCAATGGAAAGTATTATAGCCAGTGCCGCTCATTTATCTTGTAATCATACAAAATAGACAACAGATGAACTTTGAATTGATTGGGTGATTGACAAGATTGTTATTAATTTTCCTAATGAATTCATGTTCACAATGGAGACTATTAATGTCAATTCAGTTTTCACATGTTTAAGGCTTGGTAAACACATGTATAACAATGAAAAACTCTGAAAACTCAATACATTATTTCTATTAAGAATATGTACTCTCAATCATCAAAATCATATTAAAGATTGATAATACAGCAAGGCTGGCTCTGGTCATAATTTTTGCGCTTGCTATTCAGCAGTGTCTGCCTGCTAAAAGGAGGTGAATTCAATTACTTTTATACCATTTTACCATTTCATCAACTACATATGTACCTATACCAATAATTCTGATTACCCAACTATTCCACCTAGGGACAATACATTCCCTGCATGCGAATGAATCAAAGAAAACTGCTCAACTAAAAGCCTAGGGTTTTGACAGTGAAGTACATGGATAAGATGATAAGGTCTGACAATATAGGATACAGTCTCCAATGCTTCCTCCCCCAGGCTCTAGATACAAGGTTCTTCGTTTTTCCCGAAAAATCCTTTTCTTACAGAGAATTGTGAAGACAACTGATCCATATATTTTGAAGCCATCATGTTTATCCCTAGCTCCGAACGATGCTGGTTGTTTTAATATTAGTTTGATCTACTTCTCGCTGTAGATACCCAAGAGTGGAATTCTGTCCCGAGGCTTTGAGCGGTCTTCTGATAAAACCCCGTTGGAATGGGGAGGTCTTCGGCGAGTTTGACAAAAGATAAATGCCAGTTCCTGTAAGCGGTCTCCCACAATCCACTGACAAACACATTCAAACGAGAATTGAACATTTTTTCAACGGCTCGATAAGACCGCGAACAAAAACAACAAAAAGGTTGAGATAGCTTAACTGAATCTGCCCACATTGTAATGTCAGGTAAAGAAGGATTGGGCTGGAGCCTCAGTCAACACTTTAATAATCCTGACCAGCCTTTGATCCTGGGCAGCACCGCCTACTTATGGGCTGTGTGTATCCGGGGGATTGGATTTGTGGTTCGGCGGCCTCTAGTTTCCTCTGCGCTGTCAGCAGATCAACCCGAACACACCGGAGAGCCTTCACCAGCGCCCTCGCAATAATGGTGATCATAACAGCGCTCATCCCTATGTCCTGTCCCCCATTTCTCCCCACTGACATGCAAATCAGCCCATGTAGAAATTACCCCGCTATCATCAAACGATCTACAAGCCTGTCAGGGATCAGTCGTGATGTGCAAACCCCACATCATCCCATTTCCAATATCTATCCTGGAGTCTTTTCCTGAGGCATGTTCTTACCCCTAAACGGCCTATCAAAACTCCCCCATAACACTTATGTGCTAAATTTCAATGCCTTTCCGTTTCTGATTTTTTTCTCAGCTCGGCGCCGCATCCCGCACATACACAGGCATTAATATGGAATGGCCGATTCGGCACAGGCGGGCAGCACGTGAGACAGACGACAAATTTGGACAGTTCAACCAGCCCTGATGCTTCAGTTTGCTTACCTATTTATCCCCTTGTATCTACATTTATGTTTTTTTAACCCTTTGTATATCTGCTAGTTTAAACCGTATTGACAGAAATATCCGGGAAATAATACAGAGATTATGACAATCCCCATGTACACGAGGCCTCCCTCATTGGAGCCCGAACTGAATGTAAGAGAGGACTAGTGCGTTGACAATATACACTAAAATACTTCACCTTTGACGGTACAGTGGAACTGGACACTGAGACTATTTATCATGAATAATTTAAAGTGATCGGTTACAGGATACTTGTGTTGGTAATACTAAACAAACAGTTTATCTGAAAAAAACAGCACTGAACAAGTCCAATTGGACATGGTACATGCAAAGTTAATAATTAACAGCAATTTAATTGATATGCCCCTTATAAGAACAGACACATATTGAATATCTGAATAGACTATAACTACTCTGGTGTATCTCCAGAGACAGAATCAGTATTGTATATCTACACTGATATAGTAATATCAGCTTGAAGATAATATACATGCCTCTTATTCACATAATGTAACTGGAGCTTTGTCCTTTGTGGAAAATGTAGTTTGTACCAAACTGATATGTACAGCCAATTTATCAGAAGGCCTACAATGTACTAGTCTATTACTAGTTACTACGAGCATAACAGATAACCGATATGTGATACTCATCACTCTGTTAAATCTAATTGTTAGCATTTTTTGTGCATACCTTTTTTTAATGCCAATTAAGGCCCAATTTTATCTCAATGAAGTACACTAGATAAAACAATGATAACTGTTAATTTTATATAGAACACCACATTAAATTGTTTAGCCAATTTACATCAATAACATTTTCCAACAAGGGTCCAGATCATACTTCATGATTGACAATAGAGATATATTACCTTACACTAAGTAAGTGAGAAAATAGGATGCAGGGATGGAACAAGATATGGATGGATGTAGGAATAAGGGGAAAGAGACCCGGTATTAAAGGATGACCAGATGCAGGGATGGAATAACATATGGACGCATGTAGGAATAAGGGGAAAAAGACCCGGTATTAAAGGATGACCAGATGCAGGGATGGAACAACATATGGACGGATGTAGGAATAAGGGGAAAGAGACCCGGTATTAAAGGATGACCAGATGCAGGGATGGAATGAGTGAGTGAGTAGGATTTAACGTCGTTTTCAACATTGTTTCAGTCATATCACGACGGTGCCTACATGTGCCAGAACACGAGAGTGTCCACAGTTCCTATTATTCTGGACACTGATCAGCCCAGTCAGTACAGCACCCGGTCACCCCATCCAAGTATTGACCGAGCTCAACGCTGCTTAACTTCGGTGATCTGATGAGAACCGGTGTGCCCAACGTGATGCGCCGTACCCTGCAGGGATGGAACAACATATGGACGGATGTAGGAATAAGGGGAAAGAGACCTGGTATTAAAGGATGACCGGATGCAGGGATGGAACAACATATGGAAGGATGTAGAAATGAGGGGAAAGATGAAAAGGACCCAGGATGAAAGGAAGTGAAATGAAACATAATGTGGATGGATGAGGTGACCAGAGGACAGATGAAATGATGCAGGGATCATAGGATGTAGGGATGAAGGGATACAGGAATAAGAGGACAGATGAAAGGATTGGAGGATGGAAGGATAAACAGATGGATGATGGGATGAAAGGAAAGACTGAACGATCACAGTGATATAAGGAAGCTGGGATGAAATACCATTGAAAGGTGTGACAGGACACAAGAAAAGAATCGGTGAGTAAAGAGAAGACAGAAGAATGCAACAATGAACAACAGATGAAAGGAAGAGTCAGAAGAAAGGATACAGGGAACATGAGGGTGAGACTCACAAAACCCCTCAGCTTCCTCCAAGCAGTTGAGAAATATGCTAAGAATTTGCAACATATTGGTTACATGTATATTTACTAATCAACCAGTATTGTCCTTTTTAGAGCATATCATTGCAGAAATAACAGCTAATTCAAGCATTCATCACAAAATCATAGATTATTACTCCAAAAAAAGGGGCATAACTCAGTGAAATAAGGGCCAAGAGAAATAAAAAAATTTGTAGGCTTCTAGAATACAAGTACATCAAGAAGTTTCCAAAATTTGGTAGCTGTACTGAACACAGTTCTTCAGAGAAAACTGTTTACATTCTAGCACACAAGATTATTACACCCGAAAAGGAGCTTAGGTCCATAAAATAAGCGCCGATACGATGAATTTTTGTACATTTCTAGAATATAACTAGATAAACAAGTTTCCAAGATTTAGTAGCTGTACCTAACACGGACCTGCAACTTGTGCATTCAACTGTATATCACAAAATCAGGGATTATTACATCCAAGAAGGGGCATAACTCCATAAAATATGGGCCGAGAAGACTAATTTTTTGTAGGCATCTACAATACAACTAAATACAAAAGTTTTCTCACAACTTGGTAGCTGTACCAATCACAGATAATTAGATGTAACTGGTTGCATTAAAGCATATAGCACCTGAAAAGGGGCTTAACTCCATAAAATAAGGGCTGAGGTGACTAATTTTCTGTTGGCTTCTAGAATACAACTATATAAATTTCCTAAATGTAGTAGCTGTATCTAACACATTTCTGCAGATATAGTTGGTTACATTCAAGCATATATATCACACAATCAGAAATGAATACATCGGAGCATAACTCTGTAAAATATGGGCTAAGAGGAGTCTAGATAAATAAGTTTCCAAAATTTGGTCACTGTATCTCAAGCAGTTTTGCCTAAAATGCGGATGGATGGACGGATGCACAAGACGACAATAATACCCCGAGGCCAAATGGCCGAGGGGTAAAGAAAGGACTCATGAAAGGATCTGATGCTGGGAAGAACGGGCAGATGGAAGACCTCAACAATGAAACAAGAGCCAAACTTGGTCTCAATATATGTTCGCACAGCAAAAAATAAAATTAGTTTTCGATCATAATCAATTAGCTTTCTCAAAATACAGCATTGCCTGGTTTGAAAATTTTGTGACCCTTGACCTACATGTAAAAATCAATAGGATGATTCTTCTCTCATGATGTTAAGGAATGGAGACAATGCAATGTAAATTTAGATTTCTTTGCCATCATAAACCAGATTGAGTCTGGCCTGTACTTATAGCATAAACAAAACAATTTTCAATACCTTACTGTATTTTGAATCATAGTGACCATGACCTTTGCTCTTTTGACCTTAAGGATGTCCGCTGGTGGTTTTTGGCTTTGGCAGCCATTTTGCCTGTTTTTCCTATTGGATTATCTCCCTTTCCTAGGTTAAGATATAGGGATTTCCTTTAAAAGCCTTCTAGCCAAGAATTTTGCACACCAACATCCATCCAATTTGATAAATTTTTGATAGACAATGTGATTATCTGCAAACAGTTAGAATATAAGAAAAAGTTAAATACTATTTATATGATTTTTTCATGAATATGCTTCAAAACTAGGGCTATTCCCTATGATTTCTGGGTTATCAAATTGAGCATGGGGCAGTCCACTTGACGTTGCCTACAGCTAAAAAATGCACACCAACCTATATTTTTTTCTTTGTTTTTCCTCATATTAAACAATTATGAATACAACACACATTATTTAAAAAGTTAATTACTTTGATTTACCACCAGCAGACATCCTTAAAATGAGTAGAGTTCTTCTTTCACCCATGTGTAAGGTACATGTATACCCACAGTTTGGTACCAATCCATGACATGGAACAGGAGATATCACAGAGGAAGCAAAAGTTAACAGACAGACGGGCAGACGGACGTACGGAGGATCAAAGAATTGAACAACGGATGGTAAGAAGAAAGGACAGATGGAAGGACCAATGGAGGAAGAATGTATGCAGGACTAAATTAACAGATGATAGGTAGAAATGATAGATGGAGGGATGAGAGGACAGATGGAAGGACCAATGGAGGAAGAATGTATGCAGGACTGAATTAACAGATGATAGGTAGAAATGATAGATGGAGGGATGAAAGGACAGATGGAAGGACCAATGGAGGAAGAATGTATGCAGGACTGAATTAACAGATGATAGGTAGAAATGATCGATAGAGGGATGAAAGAACAGATGGAAGGACCAATAGAGGAAGAATGTATGCAGGACTGAATTAACAGATGATAGGTAAAAATGATAGATGGAGGGATGAAAGGACAGATGGAAGGACCAATAGGATGAAGGGATACAGGAATAAGAGGACAGATGAAAGGATTGGAGGATGGAAGGATAAACAGATGGATGATGGGATGAAAGGAAAGACTGAACGATCACAGTGATGTAAGGAAGCTGGGATGAAATACCATTGAAAGGTGTGACAGGACACAAGAAAAGAATCGGTGAGTAAAGAGAAGACAGAAGAATGCAACAATGAACAACAGATGAAAGGAAGAGTCAGAAGAAAGGATACAGGGAACACGAGGGTGAGACTCACAAAACCCCTCAGCTTCCTCCAAGCAGTTGAGAAATATGCTAAGAATTTGCAACATATTATGGTTATATTTACTAATCAACCAGTATTGTCCTTTTTAGAGCATATCATTGCAGAAATAACAGTCACAAAATCATAGATTATTACTCCAAAAAAGGGGCATAACTCAGTGAAATAAGGCCCAAGAGAAATAAAAAAAATTGTAGGCTTCTAGAATACAAGTACATCAAGAAGTTTCCAAAATTTGGTAGCTGTACTGAAAACAGTTCTTCAGAGAAAACTGTTTACATTCTAGCACACAAGATTATTACACCCGAAAAGGAGCTTAGGTCCATAAAATAAGGGCCGATACGATGAATTTTTGTACATTTCTAGAATATAACTAGATAAATAAGTTTCCAAGATTTAGTAGCTGTACCTAACACGGACCTGCAACTTGTGCATTCAACTATATATCACAAAATCAGAGATTATTACATCCAAGAAGGGGCATAACTCCATAAAATATGGGCCGAGAAGACTAATTTTTTGCAGGCATCTACAATACAACTAAATACAAAAGTTTTCTCACAACTTGGTAGCTGTACCAATCACAGATAATTAGATGTAACTGGTTACATTAAAGCATATAGCACCTGAAAAGGGGCATAACTCCTTAAAATAAGGGCTGAGGTGACTAATTTTCTGTTGGCTTCTGGAATACAACTATATAAATTTCCTAAATGTAGTAGCTGCATCTAACACATTTCTGCAGATATAGTTGGTTACATTCAAGCATATATATCACACAATCAGAAATGAATACATCGGAGCAAAACTCTGTAAAATATGGGCTAAGAGGAGTCTAGATAAATAAGTTTCCAAAATTTGGTCACTGTATCTCAAGCAGTTTTGCCTAAAATGCGGATGGATGGCTGGATGTACAAGACGACAATAATACCCCGAGGCCAAATGGCCGAGGGGTAAATAAAGGACCCATGAAAGGATCTGATGCTGGGAAGAACGGGCAGATGGAAGACCTCAACAATGAAACAAGAGCCAAACTTGGTCTCAATATATGTCCGCACAGCAAAAAATAAAATTAGTTTTCGATCATAATCAATTAGCTTTCTCAAAATACAGCATTGCCTGGTTTGAGAATTTTGTGACCCTTGACCTACATGTAAAAATCAATAGGATGATTCTTCTCTCATGATGTTAAGGAATGGAGACAATGCAATGTAAACTTAGATTTCTTTGCCATCATAAACCAGATTGAGTCTGGCCTGTACTTATAGCATAAACAAAACAATTTTCAATACTTTACTGTATTTTGAATCATAGTGACCATGACCTTTGCTCTTTTGACCGTAAGGATGTCCGCTGGTGGTTGTTGGCTTTGGCAGCCATTTTGCCTGTTTTTCCTATTGGATTATCTCCCTTTCCTAGGTTAAGATATAGGGATTTCCTTTAAAAGCCTTCTAGCCGAGAATTTTGCACACCAACATCCATTCAATTTGATAAATTTTGATAGACAATGTGATTATCTGCAAACAGTTAGAATATAAGAAAAAGTTAAATACTATTTATATGATTTTTTCATGAATATGCTTCAAAACTAGGGCTATTCCCATGATTTCTGGGTTATCAAATTGAGCATGGGGCAGTCCACTTGACGTTGCCTACAGCTAAAAAATGCACACCAACCTATATTTTTTTCTTTGTTTTTCCTCATATTAGACAATTATGAATACAACAACACACATTATTTAAAAAGTTAATTACTTTGATTTACCACCAGCAGACATCCTTAAAATGAGTAAGAGTTCTTCTTTCACCCATGTGTAAGGTACATGTATACCCACAGTTTGGTACCAATCCATGACATGGAACAGGAGATATCACAGAGGAAGCAAAAGTTAACAGACAGACGGGCAGACGGACGTACGGAGGATCAAAGAATTGAACAACGGATGGTAAGAAGAAAGGACAGATGGAAGGACCAATGGAGGAAGAATGTATGCAGGACTGAATTAACAGATGATAGGTAGAAATGATAGATGGAGGGATGAGAGGACAGATGGAAGGACCAATGGAGGAAGAATGTATGCAGGACTGAATTAACAGATGATAGGTAGAAATGATAGATGGAGGGATGAAAGGACAGATGGAAGGACCAATGGAGGAAGAATGTATGCAGGACTGAATTAACAGATGATAGGTAGAAATGATCGATAGAGGGATGAAAGAACAGATGGAAGGACCAATAGAGGAAGAATGTATGCAGGACTGAATTAACAGATGATAGGTAAAAATGATAGATGGAGGGATGAAAGGACAGATGGAAGGACCAATAGGATGAAGGGATACAGGAATAAGAGGACAGATGAAAGGATTGGAGGATGGAAGGATAAACAGATGGATGATGGGATGAAAGGAAAGACTGAACGATCACAGTGATGTAAGGAAGCTGGGATGAAATACCATTGAAAGGTGTGACAGGACACAAGAAAAGAATCGGTGAGTAAAGAGAAGACAGAAGAATGCAACAATGAACAACAGATGAAAGGAAGAGTCAGAAGAAAGGATACAGGGAACACGAGGGTGAGACTCACAAAACCCCTCAGCTTCCTCCAAGCAGTTGAGAAATATGCTAAGAATTTGCAACATATTATGGTTATATTTACTAATCAACCAGTATTGTCCTTTTTAGAGCATATCATTGCAGAAATAACAGTCACAAAATCATAGATTATTACTCCAAAAAAGGGGCATAACTCAGTGAAATAAGGCCCAAGAGAAATAAAAAAATTTGTAGGCTTCTAGAATACAAGTACATCAAGAAGTTTCCAAAATTTGGTAGCTGTACTGAAAACAGTTCTTCAGAGAAAACTGTTTACATTCTAGCACACAAGATTATTACACCCGAAAAGGAGCTTAGGTCCATAAAATAAGGGCCGATACGATGAATTTTTGTACATTTCTAGAATATAACTAGATAAATAAGTTTCCAAGATTTAGTAGCTGTACCTAACACGGACCTGCAACTTGTGCATTCAACTATATATCACAAAATCAGAGATTATTACATCCAAGAAGGGGCATAACTCCATAAAATATGGGCCGAGAAGACTAATTTTTTGCAGGCATCTACAATACAACTAAATACAAAAGTTTTCTCACAACTTGGTAGCTGTACCAATCACAGATAATTAGATGTAACTGGTTACATTAAAGCATATAGCACCTGAAAAGGGGCATAACTCCTTAAAATAAGGGCTGAGGTGACTAATTTTCTGTTGGCTTCTGGAATACAACTATATAAATTTCCTAAATGTAGTAGCTGCATCTAACACATTTCTGCAGATATAGTTGGTTACATTCAAGCATATATATCACACAATCAGAAATGAATACATCGGAGCATAACTCTGTAAAATATGGGCTAAGAGGAGTCTAGATAAATAAGTTTCCAAAATTTGGTCACTGTATCTCAAGCAGTTTTGCCTAAAATGCGGATGGATGGACGGATGTACAAGACGACAATAATACCCCGAGGCCAAATGGCCGAGGGGTAAATAAAGGACCCATGAAAGGATCTGATGCTGGGAAGAACGGGCAGATGGAAGACCTCAACAATGAAACAAGAGCCAAACTTGGTCTCAATATATGTCCGCACAGCAAAAAATAAAATTAGTTTTCGATCATAATCAATTAGCTTTCTCAAAATACAGCATTGCCTGGTTTGAGAATTTTGTGACCCTTGACCTACATGTAAAAATCAATAGGATGATTCTTCTCTCATGATGTTAAGGAATGGAGACAATGCAATGTAAACTTAGATTTCTTTGCCATCATAAACCAGATTGAGTCTGGCCTGTACTTATAGCATAAACAAAACAATTTTCAATACTTTACTGTATTTTGAATCATAGTGACCATGACCTTTGCTCTTTTGACCGTAAGGATGTCCGCTGGTGGTTGTTGGCTTTGGCAGCCATTTTGCCTGTTTTTCCTATTGGATTATCTCCCTTTCCTAGGTTAAGATATAGGGATTTCCTTTAAAAGCCTTCTAGCCGAGAATTTTGCACACCAACATCCATCCAATTTGATAAATTTTGATAGACAATGTGATTATCTGCAAACAGTTAGAATATAAGAAAAAGTTAAACACTATTTATATGATTTTTTCATGAATATGCTTCAAAACTAGGGCTATTCCCTATGATTTCTGGGTTATCAAATTGAGCATGGGGCAGTCCACTTGACGTTGCCTACAGCTAAAAAATGCACACCAACCTATATTTTTTTCTTTGTTTTTCCTCATATTACACAATTATGAATACAACAACACACATTATTTAAAAAGTTAATTACTTTGATTTACTACCAGCAGACATCCTTAAAATGAGTAGAGTTCTTCTTTCACCCATGTGTAAGGTACATGTATACCCACAGTTTGGTACCAATCCATGACATGGAACAGGAGATATCACAGAGGAAGCAAAAGTTAACAGACAGACGGGCAGACGGACGTACGGAGGATCAAAGAATTGAACAACGGATGGTAAGAAGAAAGGACAGATGGAAGGACCAATGGAAGAAGAATGTATGCAGGACTGAATTAACAAATGATAGGTAGAAATGATAGATGGAGGGATGAAGGACATATGGAAGGACCAATAGAGGAAGAATGTATGCAGGACTGAATTAACAGATGATAGATAGAAATGATAGATGGAGGGATGAAAGGACAGATGGAAGGACCAATGGAGGAAGAATGTATGCAGGACTGAATTAACAGATGATAGGTAGAAATGATAGATGGAGGGATGAAAGGACAGATGGAAGGACCAATGGAGGAAGAATGTATGCAGGACTGAATTAACAGATGATAGGTAGAAATGATAGATGGAGGGATGAAAGGACAGATGGAAGGACCAATGGAGGAGGAATGTATGCAGGACTGAATTAACAGATGATAGGTAGAAATGATAGATGGAGGGATGAAAGGACAGATGGAAGGACCAATAGAGGAAGAATGTATGCAGGACTGAATTAACAGATGATAGATAGAAATGATAGATGGAGGGATGAAAGGACAGATGGAAGGACCAATGGAGGAAGAATGTACATGTATGCAGGACTGAATTAACAGATGATAGGTAGAAATGATAGATGGAGGGATGAAAGGACAGATGGAGGGATGAAAGGACAGATGGAAGGACCAATGGAGGAAGAATGTATGCAGGACTGAATTAACAGATGATAGGTAGAAATGATAGATGGAGGGATGAGAGGACAGATGGAAGGACCAATAGAGGAAGAATGTATGCAGGACTGAATTAACAGATGATAGGTAGAAATGATAGATGGAGGGATGAGAGGACAGATGGAAGGACCAATGGAGGAAGAATGTATGCAGGACTGAATTAACAGATGATAGGTAGAAATGATACATGGAGGGATGAAAGGACAGATGGAAAGACCAATAGAGGAAGAGTGTATGCAGGACTGAATTAACACATGATAGGTAGAAATGATAGATGGAGGGATGAAAGGACCAATGGAGGAAGAATGTATGCCGGACTGAATTAACAGATGATAGGTAGAAATGATAGATGGAGGGATGAAAGAACAGATGGAAGGACCAATGGAGGAAGAAGGTATGCAGGACTGAATTAACAGATGATAGGTAGAAATGATAGATGGAGGGATGAAAGGACAGATGGAAGGACCAATAGATGAAGAATGTATGCAGGACTGAATTAACAGATGATAGGTAGAAATGATAGATGGAGGGATGAAAGGACAGATGGAAGGACCAATGGAGGAAGAATGTATGCAGGACTGAATTAACAGATGATAGGTAGAAATGATAGATGGAGGGATGAAAGGACAGATGGAAGGACCAATGGAGGAAGAATGTATGCAGGACTGAATTAACAGATGATAGGTAGAAATGATAGATGGAGGGATGAAAGGACAGATGGAAGGACCAATGGAGGAAGAATGTATGCAGGACTGAATTAACAGATGATAGGTAGAAATGATAGATGGAGGGATGAAAGGACAGATGGAAGGACCAATAGAGGAAAAATGTATGCAGGACTGAATTAACAGATGATAGGTAAAAATGATAGATGGAGGAATGAGAGGACAGATGGAAGGACCAATGGAGGAAGAATGTATGCAGGACTGAATTAACAGATGATAGGTAGAAATGATAGATGGAGGGATGAAAGGACAGATGGAAGGACCAATGGAGGAAGAATGCATGCAGGACTGAATTAACAGATGATAGGTAAAAATGATAGATGGAGGGATGAAAGGACAGATGGAAGGACCAATAGAGGACGAATGTATGCAGGACTGAATTAACAGATGAGAGGTAAAAATAATAGATGGAGGGATGAAAGGACAGATGGAAGGACCAATAGAGGACGAATGTATGCAGGACAGATGGAAGGACCAATGGAGGAAGAATGTATGCAGGACTGAATTAACAGATGATAGGTAGAAATGATAGATGGAGGGATGAAAGGACAGATGGAAGGACCAATGGAGGAAGAATGTATGCAGGACTGAATTAACAGATGATAGGTAGAAATGATAGATGGAGGGATGAGAGGACAGATGGAAGGACCAATGGAGGAAGAATGTATGCAGGACTGAATTAACAGATGATAGGTAGAAATGATAGATGGAGGGATGAAAGGACAGATGGAAGGACCAATGGAGGAAGAATGTATGCAGGACTGAATTAACAGATGATAGGTAAAAATGATAGATGGAGGGATGAAAGGACAGATGGAAGGACCAATGGAGGAAGAATGTATGCAGGACTGAATTAACAGATGATAGGTAGAAATGATAGATGGAGGGATGAGAGGACAGATGGAAGGACCAATGGAGGAAGAATGTATGCAGGACTGAATTAACAGATGATAGGTAGAAATGATAGATGGAGGGATGAAAGGACAGATGGAAGGACCAATGGAGGAAGAATGTATGCAGGACTGAATTAACAGATGATAGTTAAAAATGATAGATGGAGGGATGAAAGGACAGATGGAAGGACCAATAGAGGACGAATGTATGCAGGACTGAATTAACAGATGATAGGTAAAAATGATAGATCGAGGGATGAAAGGACAGATGGAAGGACCAATAGAGGACGAATGTATGCAGGACAGATGGAAGGACCAATGGAGGAAGAATGTATGCAGGACTGAATTAACAGATGATAGGTAGAAATGATAGATGGAGGGATGAGACGACAGATGGAAGGACAAATGAAGGGACCAAGTATGCAGGATCATATGAACAGATGGTAGGAAGAATGGGCAGATGGACAGTAGAAGGATGGAAGTATTCAGGGATGAAAGAAGAGGACAATCAGCAAAATACTGGGCAATGACAGAAACAAAATTGAGTAAACATTTGAGTTGACAAGCCACAGTGCCCATATTGGATTATGCAGTTGGGCGAAAAACAATGCCAGCCATTCTCTCACTCATACCAAACCAATGGACAACATTGACCTCGTTCAGTAAAATAGATTTTGAGTTATGCCAGTGACAATCATATTAGTTAGCATGGCTGAATAGAGGTAAAGGCCATGGTAGCCATATTGGATTATGCAGGTTGCCTAAAAAGAATCCCAACAACCGTCTCATTCATATCAAACACTACCCAAGTTTGATGTCAGTCGGGGAATTTTTTTTTTTAGTTTATATTGCAGTGACCAGCTTATTAAGAATGGCTGAACTGGAGTCCAGGCCATGGCGGCCACATTAGATTAGGTGGCTTGCGGAAATGATGGCAGAACGACGGATGGAGCAAATCCCTAAGTCTCCCTCTGGTGTCTGGCAGGGGACAAACAAGACACAAGAACAGATGAAACTAGAGGTTCCGCTTTGACCCTTGAGTTGCCGCTCCGGCATGAAGCCTATGCTGGTTGTTTTTTTGGGCAAAAACATACGTCTCCCCCAACCTCCCACCTTGCCTTGAATGGGCTATCCCACTATAGCTTCTATCCAAGGGGAGTGAGATTCCGTCCAGTAGTTCTCAAGATATCTTGCAGACAAGGCCTGTACATACATGTACAAGTAGACGGACGGACGGACACCGGACATGGATGAATGCACGCACACACACCAAAACCTAATCAAATGAGGGGGCTATCCCACTATAGCTTATCCCACTATAGCTTCTATCCAAGGGGAGTGAGATTCCGTCCAGTAGTTCTCAAGATATCTTGCAGACAAGGCCTGTACATACATGTACAAGTAGATGGATGGACAGATGGACACCGGACACGGATGAATGCACGCACATACACCAAAACCTAATCAAATGAGGGGGCTATCCCAATGAAGCTTCCATCCAAGTTTGGTGAAATTCTGTCCACTAGTTCTCCAGATATCTTGCAGACAAGCCCTGTATATACATGTACAAGTAGATGGACGGACGGACAGACACAGGACATGGACGAATGCACGCACACACACCAAAACATAATCAAATGAGGGGGCTATCCCACTGAAGCTTCCATCCAAGTGTGGTGAAATTCCGTTCAGTAGTTCTCAAGATATCTTGCAGACAAGGCCTGTATATACATGTACAAGTAGATGGACGGGCGGACGGACACCGGACACGGATGAACGCATGCACACAAACCAAAACCTAGTCAAATGAGGGGCTATCCCAATGAAGCTTTCATCCAAGTTTGGTGAAATTCCATCTAGTAGTTCTCCAGATATCTTGCAGACAAGCCCTGTATATACATGTATAAGTAGATGGATGGACGGACGGACACCGGACACGGATGAATGAACCCACATACACCAAAACCTAATCAAATGAGGGGGCTATCCCAATGAAGCTTCCATCCAAGTTTGGTGAAATTCCATCCAGTAGTTCTCCAGATATCTTGCAGACAAGCCCTGTATATACATGTACAAGTAGATGGACGGACGGACGGCCACCGGACATGGATGAATGCACGCACACACACCAAAATCTAATCAAATGAGGGGGCTATCCCACTAAAGCTTCCATCCAAGTGGGGTGAAATTCCGTCCAGTAGTTCTCAAGATATCTTGCAGACAAGGCCTGTATATACATGTACAAGTAGATGGACGGACGGACGACACCGGACACGGATGAATGCACGCACATACACCAAAACCTAATCAAATGAGGGGGCTATCCCAATGAAGCTTCCATCCAAGTTTGGTGAAATTCCATCCAGTAGTTCTCAAGATATCTTGCAGACAAGGCAAGGGCCGGGACATCCAGACATCCAGACGGACAGACAGACAGACAGCACAAACAGTAGATGTCTCCCCCCAACATAGTTGGGGGAGACATAATGATGCAGGGATGGAAGAACAGATAAAAAGACCAAATAGGGAGGGCTGGAGAGCTGTGCAGGGATGATTTAATGGAAAACTTGCCTGAATGTGTTTTCTTCTCTACATTTCCTCCTTGATAATTTCTTTGTTAATCACCATGTTTTACGGAATAATCCATTTTATCTCCAATATAGAGTGTTTTTATTTCATGCTAACCAACAATAGGGCGCTGCCCTTAAACACAGGAGAGTTGAGATAAAATTACGTCAGAGTTGATGGAGAATGATGTCCGAGTTGAGTGAAAGTAATGTTAGCATTGTTGCGATGTACCAATGACATCAGTCCTGTTACGTCGCATATAACAAGGTCACTGACTGTCATTCAAGCCTCGCTTTCGTGTACAAATATGGATGCGCCCTACAACCATTCTGCGCAAAGTAAACACATCCCAAATTATCACATCGGATGGATTATTTCTGTTTGAACACCTTATTTCATGGAGCATTAATAGTGGGAAAATTATTCAAGAACAATGATATTGTGGAGATTTATCCTTCAACAGATGGTAGCAAGAAAGGACAGATGGAAGGATGCAGGGATAAAGGACAGATTGAAAGATGGAAGGATTCAATGTCAGGATGGACATATGCAGAGATGGTAGGAAGAGAGGACAGATGGAAGGTTGCAAGGATGAAAAGATTGATTGAAAGCGGAATGAGAGATGGAAGTATGTATGGATGAATATGATGAGCAAACAGATGACAGAAAGGACAGATGGAAAGGATGCAGGGACAATGGATAGGGTGCAGGAGGAGAGAATTCTATTAAAATAATATGGCACATTTTTTTCATGCAAAGATGCTGACAGGAGTACTGATAAAATAACAGTTAGATGCTACTGATTACAATATAAATGTGCACATTCTAGTTTCTAGATGCAGACCTGGACAAATTTGAGTCTGCCTAACTGTTTTAGAGATTCATGCTGTGACTACATGTACAAGGTTCAAGCACATGCAAAAGGGTTTACACAAAATCATTTTGTGCAACCTGAACTATTACACAGTTAGGCCATTTGTCCAGGCCTGAAGATGTATAGATCTAGTCATGCTAGTTAATATCCTGTGACTAGGAACAGGAAAACTACCTAAGTACTGCTACTAGCACTGGCATTATTAGTAAGCCATAGCCTTAATGTTAAACACAGTGGGGACAACTTGTGTAATGGAACTGTTGGAAGGCCTCATACAGTTGCTTCCCCTCTTTGTGGAATAAAATAAATGTGGAATTAACTTACAAATGCCATTACCATTTATATTCCAATTACAGGATGGATTTATGTCTACATGTATCAAGCATAATCTCAATAACATTCAGATTTGAGGCAGACATACATGTATTGCAATTATCATCAGCCTGAGCTTTACAAAGAAACACTGCTCTCCTCATTATTAAATCATGTTCCAGAAATTCAAACTGACAAAAAAAGAGAGACTGAAATCAATCTACATGATTAGACATCCATGCCTGGTCACAATTTATCAAAAGACAATAAAAATACATGCAAATGAATATAGCAAAATATATTCGAAAGAAAAAGTGGTAATTGAGATGGCCTACACAGAATGAGAGTTTAAGCCTAGAACTCTTCCACAATCATGCTAACTTCTTAATAATTATGGCAGTACAGTTATACACGAAATAACGTACAATAATCCCCTCTTGTGGTGTTTAATGTACATATACATTTGAAGAAGGATATCTTAATTCTGTATGTTGTGAAAGGGCTGATGTTACTGCATTTACATAACTGAAGTGTGAATTTAAGTCTGGCATGGCAAGCTGAATACCCTGTCATATCATGTATTATTACCACTTACCGGGACATTCCCTGTAGGATATCCCTAATTTCGGCGTGTCATAAAACCTCATATCAGACCGATAAAACAACATCGGCGGGCCGATAATGAGCTGCAGCCGAATATCGGCCCGCTACCTGACCTTTGACACAGTGACGTAAGATCGGTGACTCGCGCTTACCATGGTGATGTAATGCTTTAGCAGACGACAACAAGAAGAGATCACTCTCTGATCTGTACGCGCGGAGTGAGTATTTCATATACATGATGATATCCTCGTTGTTGTTTTTATTGAAGCTTGTTTTGAAACTGGTAATAATAGTAATAACATAATTTTTTTCGGGACATTATACTTTTTTATTGGCCCTCCATCAGTAATTAGCAGCCCGCCATAGTCATTAGCGGCCCTCGAGTTATATTATGGTTGTTATATTCATCATAGTCCTCATTAGTACAGTCTATCAGTACCAGAATACTATGCTACTTTGTATAGTGATACATACATGCGGCGTTTGGGTGGGGCAGGTTCCCTGAAATCAAATTTCAAGTCGAAGAATATAATGCAACTGACTGTCCAGTGTCTGTCACCAAGCAATGGGGGACTTGCCCAATACCAACATTCTAATCAGATTCTGTGACTACCACTCTCTGTTCATCAATTTTGACCCAGAGTTTATTTACAGTATGTATAATTGAGATGAGAAGAAAAAAAAGTGCAAGTTATCCCAGGACAGCAAAAGGCAATCTAAATAAATACTTTGTTTTTAGAATGCAGGAAAGAGAGAAAATGAAACCAGGATGCAAAACTATTCAAATACACAAGGCTACATGTGAGATGGTATATCTACTGTAGCTAACAACACTGTAAACACTCCATTAATGTAATCACTTGTATAGGATTCATATTGTAGTTTCTGTCCCTTTGTTTGACAAGATATATTTAATGGAAATATGTGATCATTTTGTGAGCACAAAATATTACCTATACGAACATGTGAAATGACCCATTTTGCATAGTTTCAATTTTCACATACATGGTTAAAGCATGGCAGTTTGAAACAAAAGAGCAAAAGTCATTTGTTTTTAACACAAAATATTTCGACATTATGTCTCAATACAGAGGGTAATAACAATTAAGCAAGTCTTGCATATATTTAGGTGTAATTGCTCTTTTCCATGCATGATTTGATAATTTAGTGTTTACACTTTACAGGAAGATAAAATAAGAGCACAAGAAAACAAAAGCAAATACAGACAGTGTGGAAATATGTTAGCGTGTATACTACCTTGAAAAGATACACCGGTCTTCCACTGGTAAATCCCTACATTTACAAATTGTAACATTAGGCATCAGTAAGGTGGAACCTAGAAAGCAGAAATGGTCCCGGCAGAACCGAATCATACTATGTGATATATTGTAACTTCTGCTTTTTTCTTTATATATGTTGTAGTTTGGATGGTGAATAAATGATACCAAACCAAACCAGTAATTGAGCCTGCTATTCCTATTACATTGGAAATTAAGTACTGATCGCACTTTCTGAAGAGGAAGTGTCACAAACCCACTTTCTGTACTACAAACTGCTCAGAGTGATAAAATAATCATTGTCAGAATTCAATGCCACTGACCTCAGACCTCAGACCTCAGACCAGGCTGTTAGTCAAGATCAAATATATGCCTGTCCAAATTTCACATTTTGTTAGATTTGAACAGACTACTAAGGCTTGGTCATGTTAACCCGTTTATAGGTTACCATGTTTTCATAGGTGGTAACCTGTAACTGCTTGATAAAATAGGTTACCACTGGAGCAAGGAATTGAGCCGAGCACAGCACGATGAACTACTAGGCATGGGGAACTACTAGGCATGCTAGGCGTAGAACCTACGCAGGCCCCAGCTGCCAAAGACCCCGGCCTTAGATGCTCAGATATGCTATCAGAGCCATTTCCCAGCACCTGAGAGACCTAAGATCAAGGCTGACTTTCATCCTTTAAAACAAAATAAAATACCATTTATGCAAATTTAAATTATGCAAAATATTGAATTGTGGTTTTTGTATGTTTTGTGATAATTTTCACTCACAAATTTGATGCCATTTTTCTTCTGCAATTCCACTTGCCAAATTTGCTAAATCGGACATGACAATTGCCGAGCTGTATTGGTCTTTGGCACCTTTCATAAACATCTCGTGTAAACCAGAGCCATGGGGGGTGAGATGTAGCAGCTGGTGGTGGTGGTTTTTGCAAACCATGTAGGTGTCTCTGCAGCCGTTTCAGTTTGGATGAAAGTTTTGGAGGTTGTGAATTTTGTCTTTGCCCAGTCTCTTGAAGGGAGTCCGATGTAACATGTCGGGTGACATTACTTTTGTCTTCCCCCGTCCATTTAATTGATCAGGGCCTGAAGGGACTGTCTACTAATAGCCTGAAGTTTTGTCTCGTAATCTCATAATGGGGGGTGTAAATGGGAACCTGTAAATGGGACTTGTTCCCGTGGGAACTCCTTCTAAATAAACAATAATGAGCACTTGCAAATTCCTGCTACATACTGGCTGCAAATCTTGTGTTGCAGCTTCGGTAATTTATCTTTCTTTACCTCATATCAAAACATTTTTTTGTTCAAGGGAAACAGAGATAACAAATGATAACGAAGAAATTTCATGTCAGAATAGTCTTCAGACTGACAATTTCAGAGCCACTTGATTGGGACATTACGCACATGGTTTGTTGAATTAAGCCAAGGCATGCCTGCACAAGCTGCAGCGCCGTCTATAGCTGGCCACTTGCAGTGCATTTGACAGTAAACTATCATGTCAACAAGACATTTGTAACACATGCAACTAATGATATAAATGCATATTGCACCTCAAATCTTTTCGTGTGGTAGTATTACCACGTTTTTAATTTGTATAATTATGATTAATATGAGAAACAAGTAAATTACGGATTTACATAAGGTAAAAGTCAAGGTTTCCTGTTGTTGTAGCTTCATTTAATCCCGACGAATGGAAAAACGTTCCCGGAAAGGTGACCTACACTTATTAAGCTGAACGACCATTCACCACTTAATTTATATCCTGGTCTTCCGTATCTCTCCTGTGTTAAATTTTCTTATTTTTGCGAGCCAAAATTTCAAATTGCTTGCATGTCCAATGGAAAGATGGACGGATCAATCCCAGCGCTAACACCGTGCCTTGGACCAGACTGTGTGCTGTGCCTATCTATGACCCAATCACCCCATGACAGTTTCAAAGTCTGCACAGTAGTTCCAACATCCTATGATCGTTGGCCAGTCTGCTGTCTTTTTTAACATTATCGTGAAAGTCATAATCCCCTCACCTTCAAAACGAGGAGGGAGATTACATGATGTATAATTATGTTTGTACAGCTGTAAACATGTATATCATTGTGTGTGTGTGTGTGTGCGTGTGTGTGTGTGTGTGTGTGACAGGGACTCGAGGAAGATTGGTACTGTACAAATTGATCTCCCTCATCAAATAAAGTATTATTATTATTTACTGAGATAGAATATGCCAGTTAGCACCTGCATATCAGCCCAGTAATCAGGTTACTTGTTTGCATCCAGTGTGCTATAATGAAAGGTTTCAGAATATATAGGGTAATAATAAATGTTTATCTGTAGTGCTATTTTCGGACAAGCAAGGACGAGGCCAAGATCTTAAATGGTGGGGCTGGATAAATGTACACTACATGTATAAAGTTTAAGGCATGATATGACCCAATAAATGAACCAAAAATTACTCCATATCCCTCCTCAATCATGAAACAAATTGTGATTTGCCTTTATTGTAAAAGTGAACAACACAAAAAAACCCCTGAAAATACAGCTTGGACAAAAACATGTTGCATGTAAATATTCTCTAAAAAAATCATCAATTAGTGATGAGATAACTGTTAATATCATCAATTAGTGATGAGATAACTGTTAATATCATCAATTAGTGATGAGATAACTGTTAATATCATCAATTAGTGATGAGATAACTGTTAATATCATCAATTAGTGATGAGATAACTGTTAATATCATCAATTAGTGATGAGATAACTGTTAATAATGCTAAGTAAGAATGAAACTATTGTTGTTAGACACTCAGAGGAAGTTTGCCAGAATCTTATCAATTCATCGAAACCGCTCTTATATGAAATCTATCAACGTTTAATTGAGAATCTGGAAAACAGAAGGTGGGAAGTAGCAGCTTGTGACATTGAGTTTGGAAGAGGAGAAAGAGCTCAGAGATACCCTTAACAAAACCTTGCAAGATCTATAAAATGTCAAGTTGGTTTGATTGTTTGAAGTTTAACGTCGCACCTAACCTTATTGGTCACACGGGGACGATGACCCAAACAAACATACCCTAGCAAAACCCTAACCCTAACAAAAACCTAACCATAAGAACAAAAAAAATTGAATTTTGAATTTTGAAAATTAGGCTCTACAGACACTGATCAAAATGGATCCTCAGAGAGCCTAATCGGTTTGGTACTTTAATCTACCTCCTGTGCCAGAAAAACATGGTACAAACCATGCTGCCCTAAGCTGGAGGGCTAAAAAAAGAATCCCAGAGGATCCTATAGGATCGAGTTTCAAATCCTACATACATGTAGCTGATAGGATTTCCTCCTACAGCATGTACAGGATCCTATACAATGACATTTCTAGAAAGTTCTGTTAGAAACTGAAAAGAAAAAGTTAATATCCAGCAAATCTATACTGGAACATACAAAAATCCTACAGCATCC